>JAAXNX010000685.1:0-24435 GCA_036491905.1 Folsomia manolachei | reverse complement strand
AGGGAACCAGCACGACAAATAAGTAGAGTTGACTATAATACACTGGCAAATGCTGAGCATTGCATGATAATTACGGTTTGGTTTGCTTGCGTCTGTGTGGTTAAATATTGCCGTACAAGGTGCTACCACTACCAGTCAAAACCAAAACCGATGGGTTGATAGTTGATAAGTACGTAAAGGATTAATTAGAAAAATGAATGTAGTTTTTGTCTTTTCAGATGACCTTGTCAGAGCAGAACAAAGGAAGTAAGATTGGTTTTCACAAAATTTTGGAAAGCTTTCCACTTACCAAATAGTATTGAATTAGTGTAAAATGAGTATTCAAAGTTATACTTAGGCTGACTAATGTATATTACACACCTTGGATTATATAATATAGTTCTTAGCTAGAAAATTTACTACGGTGTGAAACACACTATTAGACAATTCTGTTTTAAAGGCTGTAATTTCGTATTTTTAACATGGTTAAAATATAACCAGTACCCACTCCGACTCGTTAGCTAACATTTATTATCGCGATCTACTAGAATATATAGTTTGAAGCATAGCATTACAAAATTATATTATGAGCCAACCATAACAATGTTATCTTCACTTTTACTCCTAATGTGATATATATATATGCTCACCTATCTACTACGATACCGACAAAAGGTTAGAATTGGAGGTAATGGAAAGAAAGTAAAAGAATATCAATAAATGCAGACAACCCAGCAGATCAGAGTTCTTACTTACCTGGAGAGATAGACACCATTTGCATATGAATAGGAAACATATTTTGAAACATGAATCCAAGTATTCACTCTGATTAAATGATAAATGATACATCATCCAAGGCTCTTTGTTCGGGTTTGCCATGAAACTCAAAGCTGAAGACTTTTGTCGCCAACTTCTATCAAAATATTTAAAGCTCACAATTCCTCACGTTCGGCTCCGACTGGACCAAATCATGGAAATTAAATGATTCATTTCCGAGAGGATAATTACTTCATGAAACCAAACAACTTATCAAGGAATTCCGCTCCAGCATGGAGCCTCGATGCCAAAACAGGATTATAGATAACCCAGTGACATTGTGTTCAGAAGCAGAGTTTGAAAACAAGTAAGGGTCCCACAATATGCATGCATTGAGGTGTTTATGATTTTCATACATATATGAATCAGTGAAAACAGGACATGGTCCGATAAGAATATAAAAAAAAACTTCACAAATGAAAGTGGAAGTATTAAGATTTATGACCAATCCAGTCCATTGTGATTTGAGAGGAAACCCAAACATAAATATTAAAGTGGTTGTTTTAAACAGAAATCTATTTATGTTCGGATAAAGTTAAATGAAATATACTGGGTTCAATTGTCCGGCAGAAACATTGCAATGTTTATACTCTTTCACAGATAAAATGTTGTTATAAATGAGTCAGTATATTGCTTTATAAGTATACTTATTCTTTAAGACTGTTCTTACAGTGTATGGAACTCAATATCAACCGCATCCCGTGATTGCAAATCATAAAGCGCATTACATGCATTACATGGCTTAGAAAAGTACATCCTTCAGAATGATTCATTCTATTTTATTTTGTGTCTTTTGATAAATTTGCAAATGCAAAATAAGCCATAGTTTCTAACTAAAGTCTTGATTTAGCAATGTTAAAGTTTACTTTATAATTGTCTGAAAAATTAAAAATCAAAACTTTATTATCCAACATTAGAGAGTCCCCATAAAATTTAATTCCCTAATTCCAACCGATGCAAGTGACGCAAGGAAAGAAAGTGACTTCATTCCCATTTCTGGCTTATTTAAACAAAACCATTCTAATTTTGTAAACAGAGCGTCTGAAAATTTTTTAATCAGATTTGTAACATGCCCGTCGGACTGTCTCCAGCCAAAAATTCCTCCACAGTTCTGCTTCAGAGCAATGAATGTCACTTATCAAGTTACACATTCTACTGGATTCTGCATCGTAATGGGAGAGTGTAATGCCTTTTTAACGGCATTGTGGTCTTTATAAAAATGAAATGCAATAAATGCACAATAACATAACCGACGGGAACATCTTGTTTTGTTTAATGAGCTGCGCACAAAATCAATTTTATCCTACAACAAGACTCGGTCCAGCTCGTAAATTATTATAAGTAAACCACTTGTTTAAGCATGAGATCAAAATCACAAGTTTTTCAATTTGATAAAAATGTCAAAGTTCTGAGTCGTAATTTCCAGTTCAAAGTGTTCCCCAACGATTAATATTCTAACAGATTAAAGTTGGATGTTTTAGTTAACTAGAGCCAAGCTACTTTTTAGCCCGTAGTTTGATATCCAGATTTGTACCCGTAATCTATACCTTAGGCATCTGCAAATGAGCAGTTGAGAGAAACAGGAATTACTTCCGTCTTCTTTAAATGAAGACAACAAACCATTCACAAAGATTCAACCCATTCTGTTTTTATAAATGCATGGAATTTTGGCAGTGAAAAGTTTGCAACTCTTCCGGAAAGAAATTCCGTCATTCTCCAACGGCACATGCAATACATCTGTATGAGATTTAGCTAGAAATTGTTTCATAGTTTTTATTTACAAAAACACGAGTTCAATAGGATAAGAGTGCTTGCATGTTTGGTGAAATAACAAATTTACACGTGCAAAACCTTAGAGTTCGGTAGTTTCACTATATAATTGTACAGATTTGAAAAACCTTCAACTTAATGCATAGAGCATTGATTTTTATAATTTTTGTCATTTTTTAACAGTTCCAGAATGAAGGATATTTTCTCAGTTTCAAGGGTGACAAATTACAAGGATGTATTTGCTTTAAATCCACTTTTTACTCCTTCGAATCAAAATGTAACCATAATTAAACAAATCATGCTCAACATAAGGAAGTTCTACCATTACCACACAGCCACATTGTGGCTGCCACAAGTCTTTTAGAAAAGTCAACTCGGTTTTTTGGACAATCCAATGAATAATGAGCTTTTACAACTTTGAGTATCATTCAAGTTAGTCAAACACTTTGCAACATATACACACACCAATGCAATCACTTCAGGCCAAGTTTCAGATTTCCAATTTCAAGTTCCAACTTTGATATTGATGTTGGTTGAGAATATTTTTTGTAATTCATGAACTTTGCCAAAAAACCATTCATCTAACTTCAAGTTATCCCATGCGTCTCAATTTTGACTATGTGCCAAACTCTAAATTACCAAAAACATTACACAGATAATGTGTGCATAACCCACCAATCTACAAACCTGTCAAACTTGCCCAACTGAGTGAGCAGATGCTAAAATTAAGTCTATGAATGTGCAAAATATGTAAAGGAAAATCAAGATCATCTTACCAATTCTTAAGGTACTCACATCCCCGACTCCAGGCAGGATAAAGTTCCAAAAAACCAACTATGTCTCCCACTAACTAACTGTTACAGTTACACCCATAACCCTTCCAAAAACTGGTAACTTCGTTTCCGAAAATTCGGATCAAGTCCTCCATGAAGATACTGCTAATCCTTCACACTTATCCCGTTGACTGAATTTTGCATGTAGTAATTAAACCGGCAAATGAAACAATAAAACGCATAACTGCCAATCCCACCATTCATTTCCCTTTGTTCTCTTACTTTGTTCCGTCTTAGAATCCAACTGCATAAAACCGACTTACTGAGTTGTACCATACCCACTGACTGGCTCCAGTAAAAAAGTTTTGCCAAAGGAAATGCAATGACTAAGACTGATCTGATATTGTTGTTTGTGGTCTGGTGGTTGGGGTTGCGTCTAAATAGCTACGAGTTTGAGTGGAATACAAATTCTGTCATGAAACGGTCATTCATCGCGTCGTATGAAATTGTTGACAGGGGTTGAGACAAATGAGTCCTAACTAACTTACAGATTGGTCTTTATATATATTTAGAATTGCACCCAACCCTCCCACGCTTCATATCATGTAAGATTATGGTGGTAATACACCTCAGTTGGTTAAAACATTAAAAACCATGTATATTCATAAGAATTAAGAAGTCTGGATAACTCAATTCTTACTACAAAGAAAATTCTGTATGTACAACTTCAAATCTTTATTATCACGATAAGGAAACCGAGCAGACTAAAATATTGTAGGAGAAATAAGCTAGATTTAAAAATTTTACATGAAAATCTTTACATGATAACGAAAACAACAAACCCTGTTGAACAAGGGACTCACAAACAACTCTTATTTTACAACTAGTAAACTGAAACGGCTCTCTATTTCACATTTCGCATAAAAAAAGAAAAGTAAATGTATGTGGAAACCACATTTTTTAGCAGAATGGCAAGGGAGGGAGATGGGAATAATGTTTTGAGTGGTTTTGCCCTGTTCTCCACAAGGGAAAGGGTTAGGAAGGTCAATACAGTAAAAATGACATGATTACAATAAAGGTGTACATATTATTATGTAGGAGTAAAGTAAAGGGTCCGGTAAAGTGGAATGAATCAAGCCAAACCAACCACCGGATCTAAATAACTCAATTGAAACTAATGCCAAACGGCAGAAGGGTTCTGGTGAAGAGTGCAAAAACTTGCAAAAACTTCAATTCGCCATGAACCCTTTGTAAGGTAGCCAGGTGTGGTAAACTAAAGCGGGGTTCTGCCATTTCCTTCCTTTCATTAAATTGTGTATTATTCAGTATCACATTACAAAACCTAAATTTATTTTGCCACCTACACATCTGCCTGAGTTTTTCACAAAATTCTAGAAATCGGTGTGCAACCAACTTTTTCTTAAAATTCTTGAACTTGGTGAGATCTGAAGCTCACCCTTCCTCGTTTCTGTCTTAAGCCAGTAACTGGCTGCCAGTTCAAATTGACTGCAAAATTTTACGAGCTGAAGAAATACAAAGACTTCAAAATACTAGATTAAGAAACGCCTTTAAAAACAAAAACAACCCATTGATTGAGAGTTGAGTGAGAAATGCAGGGAAAAAGTAGTAATGTACATGTTTTAGGGTTGTCAAAATATGAGACGGAATATTGCTAAAATTTATGGCCTTACTAAAATATCCAGGAATGTAGGGATACGCTACAAATACTGGAATCTCACCTTATTATTACCGTAAAACATAAAAGTTAAGGGTTTACCTCAAAATAAGGTTGCTTATCGATGCACTCACTGGACACTGTTACTGGAACGGCTTCAATTAGTTGACTTTGGTTAGCTTCAATTTTAACTGACATAGTCGACTAACCCTTTGTGCGAATTTATACCGATAATTTGTATTTACCTGATTTATAAATATTTACTAGTAACTATTGCATTATTAGTCAGTATAATTTTGGAGTAACGTTAATAACGCAAACATGTAAACGTTCTTTAAATACATGCATGTAATTTACTATAAACAAAGGAGCAATATGTGTCATGCAGGTATATGTTATGGGATTGATAACCCCATAAAGTAATTTGTAATTTCTACTGCTTCAAAGTGTCAATGTCCAGCCTACATACGACAATTGTGTACATTTACATGATCAAGAACATTAAAAATCCCGGAAATACTTATTGACAATCAAATGTTTACTGGGTGGTTGCAAATTGAAACGAAATTGCTTCGCAAACCGTGAGAATAATAGGATGACACAACAACGAGGAATATATGTAACTGACGTGTGTTAACGTTCTTGATATGAATTTTGAATCAGACTTGCAAATTGATTGTGCATATAATAAATAGTAAGCTTTGTACGTGTACTGCAAGGTAGCATAGAATGCCAAACTTCTGAAAATGTATGAGATAACATTCGTTGAAAACAAATAAAATTTAATCCAGGAATAAATAATCACAGCCATAATGATGTAATCAATGAATCCATAACCAGCTATTCAGTCCAAGTGTGTTGTGCGTAAAAGGCCACTTTATACTTGTACCATATAATATTGAGTGAAACACACAAAAAGCAATTCGGGCACAAGCTTGACCAAAATATACACGCACATGCTTAATCTTTGCAAATCTATAATCCTTCATGATCCATGAACTACGTGATCAATACGCATATACGCCAAAATACTGCATTGTAATTAAGTTAAGTTAATGAATTCGGAATTAACTTTCTCATGAAAAACAGAAAGCATGACTTTCTCCATTGTCTTGTGCTTTCTCCCATGCACAAGTACAATATCATGAGTAAGTATCGATTGGTGTTTTTGCCAAGCTGTCCCACTGCCAGGCGACCACGACTTTCTCCTACTTTTACCCACTTTCCCTGATGAATTAGAAAATAGGTCACTATACTTTCAAGAAACGTTCCTCATTTGCATTACTGCGCAGTGATGATTTTTCTTAAGAAAGGCAAAAATGAATGAATTAAACTCAGGTTCTTTCTAGAACACTTATTTGAAGATTTGTACATTTTTATTTCAGAGAAGGAATTTATTGTCATCTATTTTCAATGTAATTATCTACATGCCCTTCAAAAAATTCTTGGGCAATTAAATCAAGCAGTTCTCAAACCATTCTGCAAACTTTTTGCATACACTTTTCAAACATTTATGGTTTAAAAATGAGATTTTTACAAGTTAAACAATATTTATGACTCTCCATATTCAAGTTCCTAAGATCTGTATCCTAAATATGTGCATACCTCAGAATATCAAGGTGGAATGTGAAACTGAAGGCCCTTATTTACTACCCTTCATGCCATTACCTTAACCTTCAACCACAACCATGGAAGGTGAATGACTCACTAGTGCGTCTCACTACATATGCAAAAGTTTTTGTTAAAAAACATAAAAAACTCACCAAGTCCTTTGATTCCCTGGAACAAATCCTTCCTTAAAGTTTCAATTTGAAACTAACGAGTTAGCCAAGCCAAAAGATGACACGAGCCAGAGAAAACCAGACCAGGCCAGCCCAGCAAATAAATGGCAACTAAAGAACACAATTCACTATCATGTTCTGCTGTCTTTTATCGATTCAGCTCAGAGTCCCAGTTCCGGATGCAAGACTGCGAAGAAGTGGCACATGGAAAATGGCAAAGTTGTGGATTTGGTAAACTTGGCAGTTTCTACCCGCTCCCGGAACTACCCGACTTGTCTTTTTTGCAGGGAACGTTTCTACTTTCTGCAAAATTGTTGGCAACTTACATCTTATCGGCCACGTGCACTGCCTGAATTTTACAGAATTGAACTGCTTTTCTTGGCACTGACAAGTTGGCAGTGAAGTTTGACATGGGTAAATTTTACAATATGAAAAAGTTTTAGTAAAAAAAATAAACAATTTCCTATGCGCAAATGTTTTTTGCAAAAAAATTATGGCTACAGTTAAATTAGTTGTTTTAATTTTACTCCCAGCTCTTGACTGTTTTGTTTGTCAGGTTATTGAGTTGTAGTTAAGTTGATAAGGTAAAATGTGCATGTTATTATTAAATGGTAATCGGACGAGTGTTATCAATCAATGTGGTGATTTTTGGGGTTACAGAAAAGGAGTAAACATTTATTTATATGCACGTGCAATTTTTCTTGTGTTAAAACAAAGCCTTTGCTCAGCAGTAGAATAGAATACAATAATCTCGTTAATTAGAATAATGAAATAAGTCGCATTAATCCATTATGGAACGAACAAATGTTTTTTTAAAAATAAATGAAAATTATATTGAATATGAAAAAGACCTTCCATGTTTTTCCAGACATTTATTGAATTAACCCAATTATTCAGATAGTCACATTGGACACTATTGCAAACAGTAAACTATATTTAATTGTAAGATCATGAAAAACTAAGTGTTCCAAAAAAAATGTAGCGATTAATTGGTCACTAATTCAACAATCTGAAATAAAGTAAATTATTTCAAAGAAACATTACAACATTTACTCTGAATCTCTGTAAAAATTTTATAATAAAATGCAATCCCATGCATTGAACAAAGGCTAGAAGCCGACAGCACTAAATTCGGCCCAAACCATTCCAGCCAACTTCAAGCTCGGTCTCTTTCCTCGGCACGTGTTGATTTGTTTTTGGGTTACTTCCAATTTCTAAAATTGTCACTTAATTTATTCCCCATCCTCGCCCCCAAAGGTTGAGGGAGCTGGGTAAATCCTCCAAATCTGGGCGTAAGGCCCGTTGGCGTCAACCGAAACGTTCCTCAAATTGGTCTTCAAACTACTTGTCCGACGTTTGTCGTAGGACACACACCACCAAAGTTCCTTTGGGGTGGTGGGTGTGGTTTGTGAGATTCCTGAAAAGATTTACAC
Organism: Folsomia manolachei; assembly: GCA_036491905.1. Classification (NCBI taxonomy): domain Eukaryota; kingdom Metazoa; phylum Arthropoda; class Collembola; order Entomobryomorpha; family Isotomidae; genus Folsomia; species Folsomia manolachei. The sequence continues at coordinate 16,208 of JAAXNX010000685.1, read as the reverse complement.
TCCTTTGGATAATGAGTCGATTTCTGGGATTGGAACTGGATTCCCAGGGTGAAGTCGAGGACAACGATAAGATGGACGAAGTACCGACTTCTAAAAAGGATAAAAGAGCTTTGAAAAAGCAACATAAGCTTGTCGCAGAGTTTCAGGTGTCGCTGTCGAATGATGAGTTGAAAAGGGTGAGTTTATTAGCAAATTGGAAGAGTGATTGATTCGGGTGCTTAATTGGTTATTGGCTTGTTTTTGTGATAACCACAGCCAGGACAGCTACTGGATGGTCCGGAGGCGAAGAAACTTCGGATTGAGCCCGGTGATAAGAAGAAGTTGTCACCGGAAGAGCTGAAGGCGTTAAAGAAATTGTTGAATGAAAGGAAAAAGATTTTGACGGTATGATTGCAGTTGGTTATTGATAAGCTATCAGTGATAACGGAACGGGGTTTGATTATGTAATTATTTATATTTTAGCAACTCCCTCGCTTCTTTTTGCAAAATTCTGGAATAACTTCGTCAATCACGGCGACTCAGCATGATTTAAGAGAACCAATATTCATGTCGGATGTTCAACACCTTCTTTTATACGCCTTGGGTGGAAATACTATGATACATCCTCCCAGCAGGTTAATAATTAAGGATTGGGCAATTTATTAAATATTTTGGAGTTCTTAAAATAACATTTAACGCATTATATAGGTGGTGTAATCTTCAAAAGCCGCAAAGATTGACGCATGTTGTCGCTCTAATTGTTGAAGGTCTGACGACGAAGGATTTCGTGAGCTATGAACATTTATTCGAGAAGCTGACAGGGTACTTTAGTTTTTGTTAATCAATAATGATTATTTATTTTCTTTGCTTCAATACTAATTTGATTGATTCATTTTAGAAATTTTAAGGATCGCGTGGAAGTAATGGCACCTGCCTATTATGGTCGGGATGTTGCCCAAGAGTTGAGCTGTATTCCTTTATCAAATGCTCAGAAAGAAGCGATTCTTACAAGTATGTAAACAAAATTATTTACTATGAAAATTGATAAAACTCGTATTTCAATTATTTTTCTAGAATATGGATCAATGGAGAAAGCGGTTTCGGAAAAAGAGATCGTAAAACAATTTCGTTCCTTATTTCCAACCAAAATGACGGATGATAGCCCTGTCGCACCATCCATATCTGTAACAGCGACAGATCTCCCAGACTCGGATATATTTCCAAGAACCTACTTATTGCTGGGTTTAAATCAAATGATATTTGAAGGTTATCCAATGCCTTTTTGGATGCAGTTAGCTGCCAAGTATGAAAATTTATTAAGTCTTTCCTGGACATTATTGATACAGTATTAATTTGGATTTTGATCGATTTAGGTGTTCCGACTACAAATTGTCAAAACCAGAATACAAAGAAGTTAGCGCACGATCACCCATGTTTGCGATCGATTGTGAAATGTGCATCACGGCCTCAAATCCAAGCGAATTAACACGAATTGCGGTTATTAACGAAGACAATGAGGTAAAGCTAGCAATTTTTTGAATGATATTGTCAAAATTCACGGCCGAATTTGAATTTACTTGATATTTGTTCAGGTGGTGTACGAAAGTTATGTTAAACCAAAGGAGACTATTCTTAACTATTTGACGCAATTTTCCGGCATTACCGAAGAAAAATTAAAGGATGTCACCACCACATTGGAGTGATGTTCAAGAAGCTTTGATTCGTTTGCTTCCCGAAGATGCAATTTGGATCGGCCAGTCCTTAAATTGTGATTTGCATGCTCTAAAGGTGAGTCCAGTTCCAGTGTGATAAACAAGCATTTCTTTTATCAACAAAATTAAAGGGTTTAATTTAATAACTCTCTACTTATTATAGATGATGCATCCTTACGTAATTGACACCAGCTTGATATTTAATCTAAGTGGAGTTGCTGGTCGAAAGTCGAAACTTTCCCACATGGCTGAAGTATTTTTGAAAGAAGAAATTCAGACTGGTAAACATGGTCATTGTCCAATCGAAGATGCAAAGGCTGCCATGAAACTAGTGAAATTAAAATTATCGCAAGGTAAAATAAAACTATAACTTATTAAAAGAAGTTTTTGTGGAACACTAAACATTTATATTTGTAATAAAGGTTTTCTTTTTGGAGATAACATGAGTGCCACTGATGACCCCGGTAATAATCTCGCATTTCACAAATATATATTGGACTAAAGATAAGAATTCTAATTTTATTTTTTCATCTTATAGCAATTCCAGAAGGTGTTCTTTCCACTTCCATTTTTAATCGAGCATATAAATTCCAGAAAACAGGTAATAAAATATTTATGGGAGACATTAATAATGAAATTCAAGCTTGATAATTTTCATTTGTTTATCCCTATTTCCTATCAGTTGCGGTGATCGGACGAGAAGAAGTTTTGCTAGAGTATAAAAATGTAACAATGACACCACCCGACGGGACGGCATTCATTTCTGTAAGAAAAGAGCACTCGTTGACTTCTATTGATTTAGTTCTTGGATTTAGACGTTTTTAATGAAATGAGTATTTTATGAAATTCCAGCATGCTATTTCCGAAAACAAAGAAGTTATCAATAAAATAACAGAAGTCGCCACATCACATCAACTCACCATTGCTCATGTCGACCTTTCTGCCAAATTAGAAGAAGCAGATCACACCAAGAAAGAAAAATTGTTACAAAAAGTAGACAAGTGGTGTGACACAGTTTACAAGCACGTCTCCCTTAACGGAATGTGCGTTATAGTTTTCTCTGGCCCTAAGTCAGTACCCCTCCCACAGCCCCAATTCCCGTCAGCAACCGATGATAGCAGCAATAGTATTAGTAATGGCAACTCCACAACAACAGCACCAGCCACCAGTGAAATTCAAGAATCTTCAGAATCCTCTTCTCTCGTTCCAAATCCAAATCAAGTCACCAAGAAGCGCAAGAAACCACGTCGCAATGGCGTGTGTTTTATTCGCATCAACACTCGCCAAATTTAGCCGTAAAAACTTAACAAACTCCTATATTTGATTTGGTATTTGAACAAAAGGAAGATGGACAACGACCAAGAACAAAGAAAGATTTCACTGAACAATATTGAAAGTGCTGCAGCTGCAATGGATCCCAATCCCGTTCCCTATCCCTCTTCTACTATAGATATAGCCACTACAGAGTATATTGAAGTTATTTGTAATTCTAGTATGTAATAGTGAAAGTGAAACTAAACTTTGCAATCAAATCCCGGAACAACATTTGTCAAACTCTTCAGAGTTAGACACAACGACGACCACTTGTGGACCACCTGCTTCCAAGAAACCAAAATTCAGCATGGCAAAGTTAAAGAGTAAAATTTCAATTGAGGCCATCGTTGGCGACGTTTACGCAAGAGAAATACCATTAAGACACGTTATAACTTGCGTGATTGGAGATCGAAAGGAAGCCTCGAGACTGTTATCCTCTTTACCACCCCTACCATCTGACCTGCTCCACTTGAAACGTATCCGAACTAGAAGTGGTAAGAAAGATTAAAGTCCACTTAAACCGGCTTAAAATTATTTAATAAAAATAAAAATGCTTGAAATTTATGTGACGTCCTAACTTTTGTGTGTTTTTCTAATTTTCATATTCAATCCTCGCAAAGGTCGACTTGAAGTAATTATTGCGCCTTCACCAACTAAAAATCAAGATGATATTTGAAGATCAAGGCCCCGATCCAATTTCCACCATGAAGGCAATCTTGCTTACAAATCCAGATTCATGCACCGGGCTGGATCTAAACTTTCTCCGCCTTTCACCTGTTGCCTCGATAATGCCGCTAACTCGACGTCAGTACGATGCCGTGTTCACTTACTGGCCTTGTAACTTTCACCCCGATAAGCCCCTTGAACAATTACTCAGTGAAAATGCAGGATTCTCTTGGACCGAGTTGGACGAAGTTTACGCAAACATGCATCAAGTGCTTCAGTACAGCCGGACAAATAATGATTCCCAAATTTGTTTGGTTTGCGACCCTAGTTCGAAAGAAACTCTTGTCGTAACCCGTGGTCAGTTGGGTCATCCTTTGAAACACGCCACAATCGTGGCAGTAGAGCAGGTTGGCCTGATACAGGGTGGAAATAGAGAGGATCCTCCTTTGGACCAAGATTCGACATCTGTCATGATTTGCAATAATTTCAAAGTTCGGAATCAACCCACCGACTATTTATGTACGGGTCTTGACATATATTTGTCTCATGAACCTTGTGTAATGTGTGCAATGGCTTTGTTACATTCGAGAGCTAAGAGACTATTTTTTGTAAAGCCTTCCAGTAAAGGGGCATTAATGTCTTTAACGAGACTTCATACATTACCTGGTATAAATCATAGGTATTCTGTGTTTCACGTTTCATTAAAATAGATTGTTTAGAATAGTCATTGTTTAAGTAGTATATTCAATTATAATCCTGCAAATCCTGCTGTGATAATATTATTTGATATACTACAAATTGTTAAAATACAAAAAGTTCGATTTAATCAATTTCAGTCGGTCCGTTTTAAAGAATGGAACTTTGGCACGACTTTTTTTTACGCATTACGCAAATCATGAGGTTGGTCAGGTTTGTTTCTCAGTGGGCCTGGTTCACATGTGTTTATCATTTCAAATAACTTTCCGGTCGAAAAGTTCCCTGTCTGACAACAACAGAAAGTATTTCATGTCATAATGTTGGATATTTTTAGATCTCATTTTATCTCGAGCACGAGTCATTCTCATTTCACTTTTTCAGAATCCGGGTTCGAATTTAGTTACGTTGGTTAGGATCATCAATCATAGGTTCTTTACAATTAGAGATACTTTTAAAGAACTTCCAGTCAGATGAACCAGCTTGAATTATCATATCAGCATTTTCAAAGACGCCACAAGTAAATGATTGATCTCATTAGAAGAATGTAACCCGCATCACTGTATTTTGAGACAAACAAGGAAAGTTGGATTCGCAATTTGCGAAGTTGCAGAAAAACGGCTTGAATGCCTCAAAATGGTCCCAGATATAATGAGACAAAAACAAATTTTGTTCTTGATGTTTGTTTTGAAAGGAAAACATCATAGATAAGATTGTTGGTATTTGTTAGACTAATTTATATAATTGGAATTGACAAAGACGGCTTTCTGTTAAAAAAATCAGGGCTCTATTTGTTCCTCTTAAGGCAATTTCCTATAATCAGTTGAGCACATTGGAGTTATCAGTGAAGAAGTTAAAAACAAGCCAAATCACCAGATAAAATGTAATTTTAGCTGTAAAGATTACAGAAAAAGGCCTTACATAAAATGTGTAAAAAAAAGTAATGTTCTAAAGGGTTATGCAGACATTTACAAACCCTCGTCAGTCTGGAGGTCGAATAATCCAGACTACTACTTTCGAGTCGTTGAACCACTTTCACCTTGTGCAAAATAAATGTCTGGCTTAAGACAGACTGCAAACCATAAATTTGCAAAAAAGTCACCCTTACAAAGCAACCCCTACTATTGTGTAGGAACCCTTCAATGCTATTTTCTGACCAGTAGTGGCCTTCGCCCTCATCAAATAACAAAGGAAAAAACTACAAAACTGCGTAACTTATTTCTGGATGAGACAGGTTAAGTTTGAGTTGAAGGTTGCTTATTGTTCTGAGTCATTTCCTTTGTTTGCCAATTTACTGACTTTTCTTTTATCAAGCTAATATTCTGAGTGAAGCTCTGACTACATATGAAGCAGAGTGTTGGCTTGCAATTAATTTGAATTTCTACGAATAGCATCTGGGCACTCAACACTTACCCTTGTTGACACTTTAATTACTTTCTCTTCCTTGAATTCGATTGCAAAGTCATTTTGCCAAATTTTTGCAACATATTTTGTTTTGACATGGTGTAGTTTTATGCTAGTTTGATAGCTCAAAATTATATCAAACGCAAGCATTCGATTTCTAGGAAATTGCCCAGTTGCCAAAAACTTGTTTGCATGCGAGTTTGCTATGATTGAAATTGGCAGTCCCTTCATCCTTCGTTGGCCAGGAATACAAAATTTCTTACATAACTGCAGCTACACCTCCTGAGTTTTGTAGGGTTCGTGTTATTTGAATTCGCATCGCGAATTGTACATTCGAACTCCAGATGGTCAGTTTTTTGCCAAGCCTCAGAAATGTCGGCACACTCACCGGCAGACGAGTTGCACACTAATTCTGATGTGCAAATTTGCAAAGTCTGTCTAGACTTAGGCATGACATAATATCCCCTGTTTGAACTTAGAAAAGGTTTACTTTGCATCTGTACCTTTCTGGGAAAACCCTCACTCCGACTGTTTGTATGTAATGTTTGATCCCTTTGTTAACACCACTAAATAGAACAAAAAAAGAATAGCAGAGCAAAATTATTTGCAATCCTCGACTCGCGTAACTTCTGTAACAAACAATTTTTGCAAGATTCGCGATTCTGTCTAAAAGAAGGTGCAAACGTTTGGTAAGCAAAGTAATAAAATGCCATTCATTTTTGTGAATGAATTACGAGGTTTCATATTCATTCAGTAAATTTTCTCCGCAACATTTGATCGTGTAACAAGGATAGGACTCGTTAAAATCAGTTTAGCAAATAAATTCAGGGACATAATCAACATAGGTTTGCTTGTAATTTTATTTATGCACACAATATGTGACAGGTGAAGAATGAGTATCTTTTTTGTGTGGTGTAAACTATCTGTGAAATTGCGATGAGATTTTTATTTGCCAAGTCTTCCATCCTTTTGCTCACACAATAAAATTGATAATATTTAACTTTACACAGTTTAAACACGGTATTACCTAACAAAACTATGCATTGTACAAGTATCGGGTATGATAATAGGTAGACTAAAACATGAGGTGTTTTTCTCATCCTGTTTTCCTCATCCGAATAAATAGCACATCACTAAATACTTCATTCTAGTAAACCAATTGCAAATGTGATACTACAAAAGAGTGAACTTTTTTTGGGTTATCAAGCTATTACTGACAGATAAGGATGGACAGACGGACGAAACGATCTGAAAGAGTTTCGGTCTTAATAATTTTCTGGTTCCAACCAAATCTGCAGATTCTCAGAAGTAGCGTCAACACGAAAATTCGTATTTTTTACAATAACTGTTGTCTACTAGTAATCGACAGGGTGTGAGGTATGCTCTGTGCAATAATGTTAGGATTTACGTCACTAATTGCTAATTTTTTTATCACTCAACAAACAACCTTTATCCAGATATGTTTACTTAGATGGGCTTGGGACACGATACTTGGAATTTTGCATTTATTACTTGTTTTCTACTATTTAACTTGGTATTAAACTTTTTTGGGTTCGAATAGTCATTACAGGATGGACTTTGCGGTTATTAGCTGCATTATGCATAATTAAAGATACTTTAATTACTATTATATGTGGAGAAAGTCCGAAAAAATCTGTAAAAAAAGCAGTTAAAACTGGTTCACATCCGAATCAGGTACTCCACAACGGGTACTTCATTTGAAGTGTTTTTTCATATACATACTTCACAATGATATTTTATTTCATGACCAATAAGCTATCAAAAAAGCAGAGAAAGCAAGGATTAAGCATCTTCTAGATTTTCGCGTTTCAAGATGAACGCCAAACAAAGTACCACAATTTGCAGGTGCATTGAATCAAGCCTCCACAATCAGCAAGGTACTGGATTACATCTGAATGGCTAAAATCCTCTTTGATCAGAATAATATTGTGTCTACCACTTTTTTCGCTTTCGCTACGCCTACTTGTTTGTTTCTTTATAAATTCAAGCGTGTCTGGATTTCGCAGTTCGTGGCTCGTTTCGCAAAAAAAATCCAACAAGTTGATGAACTTTCTCGTTTTATCGGACTGTCTACGATTTTTATTCATTTTCCATAAAAATCTGGCACGTGGGCAGCTCCGTCTCACCATTATAGCTGCCTACTGGATCTAAAGTCGTAAAAATAATCATGATTACACAAAAAAACTTGATCCAATCCACAAAGTAAAAGAATCGGTTTCGGGACTGTATTCATTTCGCAAATTTCCTCGCCAAATTAGCTCCCCTAATCAAAACCCACTTTGTAAAAGCCATGCACTATTATCAAGGCTTTAATTTTAGAAAAATCATTCCTTTCACTAAAATTTTGTCCCGACATTTCCTACTGTCTCCTCCCTGCCACCCAATCGCCTAAACAAACAATGTATAGACCTTGTTCTTGTTCAACGTTTGTTACATAACCTTATAAATCATTGAACTTGTTTCTTTACCATGGCCAAATCCTAATCCATCCCATCAAAGCTTTGTCCTCGTCTCGATTTACTCTGTAAATTTTACTGCGTAGCGTGTCCCAAACCCTTTCGTATAATATTCATTCACTCAATGTTTCACATAACATACTACTTGTTATGTTGTTACGTGGTATTATATACTCCTTACCCAACCAACCTTCAGTCTCAGTCTGGCTCTGCCACCCTGTTAACACTGTCTTATGCGTATACTAGTGATTGTAGTGAAAAACGTTGCATTTCAAATAGACAGACAGTGAAACTACAAGGCCAGTAAGAAATTAGACCAGAACACAAAAAAGAGTTGCACTCCTGTTTTGGGATGCCAAACAAATAAATAAAACAGAGACGGAAATAAAGAGGAAGTAAATTTCTGGAAGGAAATTAATTCAGGTGAATTAAATCCTAAGGGAAGGTAAGGAATTTCCTAAGGAAAGGGATTTAATTTAATTAATTAAAGGTAATAGTGTTAATAGTGGAAGAGGTAGTTGAAGCTGCAAATTATTGGAATTAAAATAGAAAATAATGAGAGTTGGTGAAATGTATAATTAAACTTTTAATGGAAGATTAATTTTTAACTAAGGTTGGGATGGAGTTGTTTTGATTTACAATTTTTTTGGGGTTTGGTTCTTCCTTGGTTGGTAAGTAAAGGACAAATTAATTTGGAATTTAGATCAAGGGAATTAAATGGTTTGGTTGCTCATATTTTTAGTGGGTGAGTTTGTTTAGTGAGTTGGCTAATTTTAAATGTTAGTGTTTTGTTATTTGCAAGTGTCAATTTGTGCAAGGAAGTTATGTCTAAATTAGAAATTGGTTCTTAATTTGAAGATTCAATTTATAAACCGTACATTGAACTTGAACATTGAAGGGATTGTTTAATTTAATATATCAAATCCAATTTTTAATTAGTGATTTAACGATAAATAAGGTTTCTACTTATTGTTTAAACGAATAGTTTATCTCTTCACAAATACAATTTAAGGACTATCATACACCTATTTTTTAAATGACTGTTGTTTTTAATTTGCAGAACATTTTCATCCTCTTTGGAGTCCGGATCGGATTTTGATGTTTCACGATATTGTGAAGTGTTAATGAAATACTTAATGTGTTCCGGTTCTTCGAAGAGTCATTAGTGTGATAATTACGACTACTTGCTTGAAGATTACATTCTCAGGAGTCAACAGTATTACAAGCCAAGCGATACCTCAAGGATTGAGACAGATCATTGTATAAGACAACTCCTTATAAAGAAAACTAGACATTGTTAATCCAGAAAAAAGAAACCACAGAATCGTGTCTATTGTTGCAAACATTAAGTGTCAGTGCCACAATATTCCTGTTCTCACCTGTGTTGGATGTGATTCTAGTGATTCATAGTTCTGATTCCGACAAGATAAGTCAACACCTCATAAAAAATGGAGAAAAATAGCAAAATTATTGCAGAGTTGATAAAGCGGCCGGGTAATAGTTCCTGTGCAGATTGCGGAAGCAGAGGTAAAACATGCAAGCTGGCTTCTTTTGCGGTTAAAGTATTTAACAATAGATAATGTTTTATTATAGATTTACAATATGCATCATATAACATCGGCGTCTTCCTTTGTAACCGGTGTGCAAACATACATAATCTCATGGGTTCTCATGTATCAAAGGTGAAACATCTACAACTTGATATGTAAGGATTTGTTGCTGACATTTTTATTATAATGTAAAATAGTCTAGGTTTCATCACGTCTAATTGAGCGTATTTTCCAGGTGGGAAGATAGCCAGATTGAACGATTAAAACAAGTGGGTAATACGGAAGCCATGTATAAATATGAGCAACGGGTACCACCAGCGTATAGAAGACCTTTGCCTAATGGAAGTGATCCACCGTAAGTATTCTGAGATGACTTGCTAACTAGATTAGATTGTAGATATTTTGTAATCTCACACTCAACATTCTTTGAATGGAAAATCCATGTCAAGTATTTTATGATTTATTGAACTAACCGAAAAAGGGATGTTTATTGTTGACGCAGTCGTGGCGTCAGTTAGCTGTCTGTGAATGTGCAAACTCATACCGGATGTTTTTCTACGTGTGAGTGGCGCTTATTTATTTTCTGGCGTTATTTTGTCATTACGATAGGTTGTGTAGACCATATTATTATAGAACTCATTCATAACAATTTTATTGAAATAGGATTTTCATTACATTCTATAAAAGTATTGCATTACATTACATGAAAAGTGCAAATCATAACAATTATGTTTATGCTAGCAAACAAACGTTTTCGGACGGATTACTATAATTGTTTCGCAACCGTTTCAGTTTCATAACTTAATTTGCCACTTGTCAAATCCTGATCAATAAAACATGTGACGCAACACATGGGTTTGTTTATTTTGTCAGCCAAACAAAGTTATATTTGTTTGGCACTACAATCTCCATGTAATAATCAAAACAACTTTCTCACATGACATAAATTATGAAAACAGCAAGATGCGTACATGATTCTGACACGCACCCTTAAATTTGAAAAAAAGCGTCTCAAACCATGCTCTTTTGGCATTTGAAAAAATTCTAATACGTAGAGCTTTTATCAAAAAGCAAACAAAGTTCCATCATTAAAATGTTTTTCGCATTACTTTGAAACTTTGGAGCAGTTTAGGACTTGTTTGGTTCATTGTTTTTATGCATGTTTACAAGAATGACTGCCCTGCCCACTCATACAAAAACAATTACTTTCTTACATACTATTACAGGGAAATGTAACATGATCCGTGAAATCAATGCTGTTCAATGAAATGCTTTTTTCCTGAATTAGGTCGAGTAATTAGGGCAAAAGAGGACTCGTGTGGTGGTTGTTTTTGTTTTTCAATTTCCTTCTTTTCCTCCTACTGCCTTACTTCGCTTTCTTTTCTGCATAACATCACATGTAAGCTAATAAGAAATGATTTATGAGCTTTGCTGGTTTGGGCAAAGTAATTTAATAACATGGTACTTATAAAGTACTGTGTATCGCCTCGGCTTAATACACCAAAGGATAGTTTATTATCTAATTTAATACATTAGTGTTCCATAATCTCATATATTATTGCAGTACTTATATTTATATAAACAAAATTTATCTGCTGTTGCTCCACATGTATGAGCAATATAAACATAATACTTCATACATGGCTTGAAAAGGGGATTACAAAATTGCGAGAATTCAAAGACCAAACAACATGCGCGTCAACAACAACAGATCGATTTCTTTATTGCATTGCATTGTTTGTTTCGGATGAGAATGAGGAAGAGAAAGCATTGAGTCATGCATGAGATGAGATCTCGGTGTCCAGGAGAAAGGTAGGGAATTAGAAATAGAGACGCATCTCCAGTTCCTGTGAAACACCTACATCTTGATATGTTGATGTTTTTGCAACGTTCTAACGCTTGATTTGCCTTCAAGGGTTTACCCGGTTCTTGAAATGCTATTTAGGATTAAGGACACTTCATGAAGTGCATGTACAAAAGAATACCAAATTCCAGGAATTAGAGAGAATTGTTTACTCCAAACTATTCCATTTTGGTTCTTCCAGGAATTGTAGAGCTTACGTGATTTGTGACACGGAAATAGGAACAATTTACTATTTTGGGTTGTTTGTTTCTCATAAACTAAATATAAACGTATAGCTTTCTTAGTAGAAAGTGAATTGATTGTAAACGATGGTAAATATTATTGTGACTGGATGTAGGGCAATTCGAAGCCATAAGAAGCATGGAAATTAATGTACTTTGTATTTTTTGTATTCCTTTTAGGATTCTTGTGGAACAATGGATTTTCGCTAAATATCAACGAAACGAGTTTTACGGGGATAGATTACAATCCTATCTTAACGGTCAACTGGAAGGCTTTCTCCTGTAAGTGTATACAATATTTTCCGCGTAATAGGAGAAGACAGAAGAATTGATTGTCTCAAGATTACAATTTTCCTTTTTTCGATCAACAGAAAGAAAGGACGGGAAGATCCTAGATTTTATCCAAGAAGATGTATATTGGAAAATGGAACTTTTAGATATTACGTAAAAGATAAAGATCGTAATCCGAAGGTATATATTTGAGTTTTGCGGAATAGTAATCGATGTAGATTAATAACATCCAATTTTTATTTTAGGCCATTATTCCTGTGGATGACTTGTCATTGTCATTAGCACCTCCTAAGCTTGGAAATGGTTCTTCGATGCAAATTAGTTATTTAAAAGACGGCTCAACCCGTCACATATACGTTTGTCATGATGACCCTGAGCTACTTATGCAGTGGTAAGTTCTCGAGTGAACTCCAATATCTGAAGAAGCATGAATTAAATTATTTCTGTGACTGTATGTAATTAAGAGTTGTTTTGCTTTAGGTATCACGGTCTTCGTATTGCAAAACTGTTACGGTTAAAGATAATGTACCCAGCTTCCAGAGAGATCCAGGTTAGAAAAACAAACAATGACTTTTTCATTTAAAACTGACAATATTTAAGCAAGGGATTAAAAATAAGTACTTATATTGGTTCAGTTATTGACGTTTCTACCTCAAGACGCCATGATGGAAGGATGGCTCTGGAAAGCTGGTAATTAAAATTAAAGACATTGAACAAGATAACAATTTCTATTGTTTATGTCTTGTTATAAAATAATAACAATTCATGTTTCAGGTCCTAGTCCTTCATACACTCATAGAAAAAGATGGTAAGAGACGTTATGTCTTTATATAACTTTTATAGGAATCGGTTTATTCATTCTATTCTATTAAAAAAGGTTTACCCTGGATCACAGAAAACTCATGTACCATCAAGATCAAGTTGACGCCTATGCAAAAGGTAGCTTATTAACAGATTTATTGAAATGAGTGAAAACTAGTAAGGACTAATTTCAAATTTTTGCATTTTCTATTGCAGGAGAAATATTTATTGGTAGTCGAGAAGATTCGCCATTTAAAAGCGAAGAAGAAATGCATGCAGCCGCACGGTCCGTCGGAGTACATGATATCAGTCGCCTATACGCTTTTGGCTCCTATAGAATATCCCTAGGAGGTTATGGTATGGACAAGATAGATCCTCCACGACACAGTTTTTCCTTACACACCCCTTACAGAACATTTGTAATGGCTTCCGAATCTCTGGCTGAAAGGGATCGATGGGTGGAAAAAATCAAGGAAGTATTGTCCAGAGAATTTTTAGCCCGAGATATTGCACGTAAGTGACAGATATACACAATCATAGAGAAACTATAATATGAATTACCATTAACCTATTGTGATTTTTTTACGCAGTCTGTGCCAATTTGGTAAGGAAACGTTTAAACGGATTAGGAGCCTTATTCAATCCATTACAAGGAAGATGAAATTCGGCTAATGGAACGAGCTATGTCCCAAAAAAACTCAAAACGAAGCTTTTCCTATTCACAAAACGAACTATGTAATCTAAAAAAGACGCAACTGTAACTAGTATGGATTTGTAATGTACGAGTTATTAGGATTTTATATTTATTTGTTTTTTTGTTGTTCTACCTCTTTTTTTTCTAAACGCTACACACATCATTGTTATTTTCCACACGTTCGAATAATTATGTTAATACTGTAGCTGTATTTTACGCTAATTAGTATGGAATTCCAGTTTGTGACATGTAAAAGTAAATGATTCAGAGTTGCCGAGTTAAAAAAATCTCACCGCATTGCAATACGTGAGTTAAAGTAAAACGGCAGTGAATAGCAGTAATAAAAAAAAGTAATGCTTTCATCAAGAAACTAAATTACTGTCATTGTTGCTTGCATGCAAAATCTCTTACTCAACAATTGTTCTCTATCATTTTTCCGGACTGGACACAATCTCTGGAAATTGTCGTCAAAATATAGAATTTCATATCCATTTCTAATTTCACTAATTTTAATTACTTTTCGAAAATTTTGAATCAAATTCATTTTTTTGAAATCTAAATGAAAATAAAATTTTGTTTACAGTAAAACACTTGAGACGGCGCACAGTTCAAACTTTTTATTTTTATCCCTACCTGCAAAATTCTTTTTGTGCTCTAGAATTTTAGGGAAACAAAAAAATTAGTAAAATTACGGAAATGATAAGCACTTAATTACAACAATAGTCTATTTATTACTAGAACCAGTAGAGCCCCACCTTTATAACACAAGTAAAACCCGGAATTTCGAGAAACTTTAGAATTGCGTTGCAAAAATATTTTGTAAACTTTTATCTTACTCGCCTTCACCTTTGTCTCAAAAGTTTTGTGACGTTACTTACTCCGATAAGCAGAGTATCTGTGAGGACGCCGACGTCAACGCCAAAATGGATCGAAATTCGGATTCAAGTGATGAGCCCACCGCCGCCGAGAAGAAGATGAAGGTGGATAACGAAGCGGATGGTCAGGACACGGAGATGACTTCTGTCGATGTCGACGTCGACACTCAACCCGTCGTATCGACAACGGAGGTATCAGACTCAAACGGTGCTGCGGAAGCTAAGTCTCATAACAGTCCCCTAGACAAAGTTGACACGTCCTCGACTGGTGAAGATAAGACGAAGGTTTCTGACGACACAGTTTCTTCCAACACGACGACAACAGAGACAAGGCTGGAAGTTGTGGATTCAACCACGAATGAAGCTCAAGGACCTCCCCCCGCTCCGGAGGAAGTGACTGAAACTGAAGTGGAAGATTTTGGAGAGCCCATTAATTTAAAAGTAGTATTTAACAAGCAGCAGCTTAAAATTTGTATGCCTCTAAAGAAAACTGTGGGTAAGGTCCTAGATATTTTTGGAAATGCTTGGAAATTGGGATGCACTCAAATAATTTGTGTCGAAATTTCAGGTGATTTAAAATTGCTGATTGAAAAAGAGACGAAAGTTGCTCCAGCACTGCAGAAGGTTGTTCTGAAAGGAATGCCAAAAGACGAAAGTACTCTGGAGTCATTGGGTGTGACGACGCTTACAAAAATCATGGTCATCGGGACAACCCTGAGTGATGTCATGTCCATGACGAAACCTCCAGATAAGGAAACTCTTGTCGCGGAAGATCTAAGTATGAAGAAGGATGCTACAAATTGGTGCAGTGTTACACAACATAAGAAAATTGTGGACAAGGTAATTTTAATTCAAATAGGTCACCTATTATTTGTGGTATTAAATTTTGTATCCTACTTTTTAAGGGAGTACCTGACGATGCGATGCCTGGAATTCTCAATGGTGTGACAAAATTTGTAATCCCAATTTAAGTAATTTACAAATAATTTTTATATTTCCAGATTCTGAACCGCTTCCTGACATCCCCCTGTTTGGAATGGTCAACTCTAAGGGTGGAAAAGTTCGACTCACGTTCAAGCTTGAATTAGATGAAGTAAGTGTTTGTATTTTACTGAGTGTGTAGTAAAAGTTTTCTATTATACAGTCATACGAGTAAAAGTTAGTTTTTATTACATGAATAATGACTTGCTTTATTTTTCAGTTGTGGATTGGGACAAAGGAAAGGTATTTAGTGTCATGATTGAAAGGTATTTTTATTAATTTAGTGTAATTAATATTTTGATTACTGTTAGAACGGAGAAAGTACCAATAGGTTCTATTCGTCAGGGTGAGCCAAAATCGTAATTTCGTGGTTAAAAGAAATTAAAAACTCGTTAAGAAAATATTACTTCTTTCTTTTCTAGTCGATTCTCAGCCAATCACCGGTTACGAACATTATCACATCGTCGCCATTCAATTAGGCCCCACGGAAGCCTCGAGATATTTTGTTTATTGGGTTCCCAATCAAGTGAGTTAATATTTATTAGTTTAGTTTTGGGCATTGAATAAACAAGATGTTACAATTTTTCTAGTATGTGGAGTCCATAAAAGACGCTTTATCAAACTGATGAGTCAATTACGCCACGCCACCGACTAATGCCGATATCTCGCGCGCGACACGCATCTAT
>JAAXNX010000684.1:0-24441 GCA_036491905.1 Folsomia manolachei | reverse complement strand
GCTTTTGGACCAATCATTCCTTTCTTGACATTCTTTCACCTTCTTACATTATTGGAGGAAGTACTCCAACTAACAAGTTAGTGAACGTTATCTAATCGTATTCAGGCCCCAAAAATCCATGTGTCGGTATTTTAATTCATTGAATGAATGAATTTCATTAAGAGGCAGCACAATACGACAATACCCCGGATTGAGATATTATCGAGATATTTGCCTCAGAGCCTTCATTTAGAAGGAGCCATTTACTTAGCCTCATTGCCTGTCACGTGCAAAAAGAGTACGCTAATCGGGTTTTTAATGGTTGTGTCGAATTTGGCTAAATAAAGGTGAAATTCTTGAGGCCATTTCCCGTATTATTCCTATGTAATTGGTGAGCTTGGATAAAACAAAGGTAAGTTGGATCAGGATTATGATAATATGTGTTACAGTAACAGCCTGTTATTTCCACGTTTATCTAAAAGTGTCGGTTATATTATAGTTCATTTAAAAACGTTTTAAATGTGTGTAGGTCTAGTCTGATTCTGTGGGTGGACTCTAGTCAAAATGGGAAGGAATCGCTTCGTATCGGCGAAAGTCGACGTCAATTGTTTCCGGTCGAATCTAATGTTGTTGGTTAACAACTTGTTCCCTCAGGTTTGCAGTAATGTTTGATTTATGCAGGTGAAATGTGTCATTTTTACATAATAATTTTGCTATTTAGGGACTTCCCGTCTCCAAACTGCTAACAGAGTATAAAAAATACTTTCATGAAGACATAAAAGTAGAACCATTGGCAAAATCTGTTGGACTAAATCTTACTGCTATTGCTGCCAAACAAACGAAGGAAAACAAAATCACGGAGATTTGGTCCAGGATCTTTAGTACTCCGTGCTTGTACGAATTCTTTTACGTGGAAGAACCATCAGCACCAGAAAATGACGGTGAGGATGGCGCAGAGGAAAAAGCGATGGAACATTTGATCAAAGCAAGAAGAGGTCGAACTGTTGCCGAAATGCATATCCTGGCTCGGTTAGCATCATTCAAGAACATTGAATTTGTTCGGTCTAACAACGGAAAAGGGAACGTTGATACGGTATTGGATCTTTGTGAGGATCGTGATTCAGACTCGGCAAATACAAACTCCGAGGAAAGCTCGAAGTCTTCGGAACCCAGTGGGCTGAAAGAATATACTAACCCTCGTAAACGGAAACTTGTGATTGACCATGACGAAGAGAGAAGAGAAACTGTTCATGCTTCTACTTCCAAGGAATCTGTGATTGACCATGACGAAAAGATGGAGGGACGAGAGACTGACACTGCTGTTTCTACTTCCAAGGAACCTAAGATTGACCATGACGAAAAGACGGAGATAAGAGAGACTGCTATTGCTTCTACTTCCAAGAAGCTTGTGATTGACCATGATGAAAAGATAAAGGGAATAGAGACTGCTACTGCCTCTACTAAAATGTCAGCACGACTAGTTTCAACTTCCGGGTGTCATGAGATGGTGCACAAGCCTGAGAAGTTAATGAAAATTGTCACTAATAATGTCGTCGCGAGTCATAGCAGAACGATTACAGTAACCAATACCCACCCCGAAGAGGTTTCTGCAACCTCAAATGCGACTGTGCCTTTGGCTAGGACATCTACAACAGATTCCGATTGCGCTCCTAATGGATCAGGTAATTAATTTATAGATAAGCTACGCTTATTAAGCTTACTGTAATCAAATACGTAAAGACAATTCAAAGTATAATAACATAATCTTTTTAGGTGAATTATTAAATGGAAAGGATAAAAAGACCGCAAACACAAATGAGTCGATCACTACAGTGGTCCTTACAAATTTTAAAGGAGAAACTAAAATTGTGCAGTATGTTAAAGGTATGCCAACATAACTATTCATGTGCTTTTCTATCCCACAAATCTAATTTCAACTTTATTCATTTACAGCGAAACATATATGTAGTCGATGCAACGAGTCATATTCAAATGAAGTTTTGTTGGCTCGACACAAAAAATCATGCTTGACCAATCTTGAGACGAAATGCCACACTTGTGGAGTTTTGGTTTCGACCATTCTCAATTTCCCAGCTCATAGACTTGAATGCAGCAATGCCAATGCCAGCAAAGAAGACCATGTGGATCAAAAAATCAACTCACAGGAAGACCAAGAAACAGTTTCTCAGATCACAGAAATAACAGACAAAGTCCCCACTCCAAACACTGGACCGCATTTGATCCTTGTAACTCCAAATGAAGGGGATGTGTCCACAAGGACGAGGTCATCATCGACTTCGATTTCAAACGAATGAGAAATGGCATGTACTTATATTATTGATTCTTTTTGGTATTACCACTTCGTTCAGAATTCTAAGCTTTTCTCAGGGACCAAGACGTATCACACCATTTGTCGTTTAGATGCGTAGTTTTTTAGCGTTCAAAATTCATAACATTGCCAGCATTATCTTTTTCAAATTTTGATAATATTGACCCTAATTATGCAATGTATTGTATTACTTGTACCCAGTGATTTATTGTTATGCATTTTTCTGCATATTATCGTTTTACAGTAGTTTATACTAGTTTAACAGGTTGTAAGTATCACAATAAAATTTAGTTACTATAATTTCGTAGTCCATTACATCATTAGATATAGTAGTATTGGTACTTGTGTGGTTCATGAAACTCCTGCATACTGCATCTATTAAGAAAGTCAGAGCTTCCGGAACTCTGATTCGGTTTTCTCGGGTATAAATGCATGGCAATGCGGGTGATCTTAAAACCCAACAAAGTCACCCGGTCGGGTTGGGTTCTTTACTTTCACTTCCAAATTAAATATCAAAATGTGCTCAGCCAGCATTAAAATTAAAGATTTTGACACCCTGTACGCTGAAATATGTGATAAATTAAGAGCTAGGTCTGGCGACAGTGCTCGAGCATTGGATCAAATTTCTCAGTCAAATTCAGATTACAATCGTATAAAATGTGTTCTCCATTCCAATCCTAATGTTCTGACTTTGTTCAGTTCTCACATTACTGACAATTTCTCTGCTAAAAATGAGCCCAAAGCTGTTGAATTGCTGAAAGAAGCATGCAGTCAAAACTCGTTACCTCTCATTAATCAGGCTCTGCAATTGTGCCACTGGGAATTGGAAACCCACAAAAAGAAAGAAGACCAACTACTTTCTCCATCAAATATTCGAGATCACACAAACCTACAAAAATTTATAGGCCTCGCCCAGAAACCGGAAACAAACACTGAGCCAGAATCCGGGGATGGCATCATTTCAGAAATATTCTCGAGAAGATCTGCAATTTTGTTTCAATTCGGAAAATTTGAATCCTGCATCAGAGACACGTTTCGAAGTGCGCATTACGGAGGGTGGCGGACTAAAACGTATGAAGTTGTTCTCAGGCTGGGACTTAGTTACAAGCATTTGGGTTTTTTACCAGAGGCAAAACTTGTCGCCCAACATGCCTTAGATGTACTCAAATTAAGTCGGGTTGATAATGAGGCCAAGTGCAAGGAAACATTGAGATTGGTGGCAATAATTAAAGATATTCAACAACAGACCTTGCTCGCAGTTCCGTCGTCTTCGGGTTCAGTTTCTTCATCTTCTGGGAAACATGGAGAGAAGGAGAGAGGGGACAAGGAGAAGGGTTCAGGGGCGAGCAAGTGTCAAGGTCAAGGGCTGGATAGCCTCAAATATGATCTGTTTGAAGGTCAGGACAATGTTCTCGGTGGAACGTCGAGTGCTTTGGAGCTGAGATTTTCAAAAGAGCGAGGAAGGCATGTAATTGCTAGACGAGACATTCCTCCAGGTATTACAAAAAAATGGTTGTAAATTATATTTTGTTGGATTGAATCAGTCTAACTTGGTCAAATTGAGTACTTGATGACATTGTTTTATGGTTACAGGATCCACATTGATCATAGAACACCCATTTGCATGGTCTGTGACTCCATGCAAATATCCAAGCGTGTGCCAAAATTGCTTGGCATCTGAACCCAGTAGCAGTGACGGAATTCCATGTCCACATTGTTCAACGGTATTCTAAAATCTTACAATTTTTTTAGTAGCTGTTTTTACACATAACTCTTTATTATAAACTTTGCAGGTCATCTTTTGCAATGAAGAATGCCGAGACAAGGCTCTAAAATCATTTCACAAGTACGAATGTAAAATCCTGAAGCTGCTGGATTCTTCCGAAAAATTAGGGAAAATGGCCCTCCTATGTTTCAGAACAATTGTTCGTGTGCCTTTGGAGGAAATTCTGGCAACCCATCAAAATTTTCTGGTTGATGTCAAGAAGGAAACCTCCTCAACGTCAGCTCCCAATATTTTATTGGGATTCAATTCTCACGGACGATTGGACTCGTCAAACTATGCCTCAGTATTTGCTCAGACAACAAATTCTTCCTCTCGAAATGGAGGAGACTTATTAAAACGAACTTATGCTTCTATCTATTTGCTCTTATGTCTTCGATTTGTTGGCTACTATGATAAATCAAGTAATGGTCAAAGCAATAAGGAGGGTTCAGACTTATCAGAACGGGAACTTATCTTGGGAAGCATTATCCTCCGTCATCTTCAAAGCGTGTCCTGCAACGCCTACGGTATAAATCATGTCGCAAGTCCGGCTACCCCGTCCTTTCGCGATAAGACCTCGTCCAGAAGTAAAGAACTACTAATAGAAGAAATGGGTGGGGCCACATTCCCCATGATATCCACCACAAATCATAGTTGTTACCCAAATATTTATCGCTTTAACGTGGGAGCAGTGTGCGTGGTCAATTCTCTTCTGGAGATCAGGGCTGGAGAAGAAATCTTTGACTCCTATGGCCCCCTCTTTACAACGACCCCTTTAAAGGATAGGCAATCCGAACTGGAAAATCAGTACTGCTTCCAATGCAGATGTGTGGCTTGTGTAAATAATTGGCCTAGTTTTCACCAGCTAAGCAGCAGCAGCCCCATGGCGGTTCGTGGGTCACCCGCAGCTTATCGATGTCCAAACTGTGAGCACGGACAGGTTCCCCTTGACGCGGGGAAGGATAAGAGAAAATGTCCAAATTGTGGAAAGTTGTTGGATTTCAAAAAGTTGCAGAAATTAGTGAAAGCAGCCGAAGACAAGTATAAGAGAGCCAAGGAATGTGTTCTCAAACAGAAGCTGGAGTCACCTTCGTCACTCGAGAAGGCCCTTTGTGACTACATCCTTACCGTTCAGAGGGTCAGGGTTCNCAAAGAATTGTTGGAGGCTCAGGAACTGCTCAAACTATTTTGGAATCTCGTCGTCAGCAATAATCAATTTCTCCGTGTTTCAAAATCTGTAGACAAATAATAGTCGGGAGTTTCGGAAGCTGAGCTTCCTGCAATAAATAATCTACTAATTCCAACAATTTTACTTATCATCCACTCATTTCATTTGCATTTTACGGGAGAAAGTAACAAAATTGTGTTTTCTCCACAGACAATCAAAGCAGAGGCAGACTGAGAATTTCAGAGGCAAAAGTGTCAATGCGGCATAAAAAGTAAATAAAAACATGAAATTCGCTAGTTTCTGCAATTTTGCAAATTGTGACAATAAAAATCCAGATTGTCCCTTAATTACTTCTTTGTGGTAAGTTAATAACTTAGGTTATGGTGAACTCTTCATTGTATTGCTGTCAGTGGAAGAAGATTAATTGTCTTGTTTTATAGAGTATCGAGAACTTACTAGTAACATGGATAAACCATCCACTTCCAAAAAAGGTAGAGGTAAAACACTCCCCCCTGGGAAAGGAAGGTCGTCCAAAGCTCCTCCACAACAACCCACTCCGGTCCCCTCCACAAGTTCGGCTGGGGTTGAAGAGGGAGGAAACTGCTTCTCATCCGACTCCGAGTCTGAAGTGCTGCAAGTTGGTCAACAGGATGAAGACTATTTTGAAATACCACATCGACGGAAAAGAGACCAAGGTCCGAATGATCCTCCCCCACCACCTACGAAGGACTTGGTTTATATCCCCAAAGAAAAACTGTTTCCATTCAAAGACTTGTATGAGAAACAACCACAAAAAATTAAGGAGATGTTGAGAGTCACTTTCTCTGATGGGAAGCCAGTCACAAAGCCAAACCCACTAGGACGATTTGTGAATGGGGTCAGAAAGATACAGGATAGGAAGAAGAGTAGGAAACAGGCGCAGAGGAAACTGATAAGGACATATTTAACGAAGGCAGTTCCTGAGGGTGGGAAGAAGAAGGTCCAAGCAAAAGTTAATTTAGTCGACATCCCTGAAGGTGGTACACAATTGGTTCATGTGGACTATCCAGGCAGAGTTGTGCATCTTGATAAGGCTATCGACACGATGGGAGGAATGGGTCAGATTACAAAGGTGCTAATCATTGGATTATAAATATTATTGTACCATAAAATGTTATTATATAGGTGAATTATCTTTGCACAGGTTTTCAACAATGTCAATAAAAAACTGAACGTAAGGTTTCGACCAGAGGACCCAGTTTGCAACGCTATAAAAGGAGAAGCATCCCCAGCCATTGGTTTATTACTGAGAGTTAGGTATCGTAAGCCTACACTACCAACGAAACAAGAATCAGAGGACAATATACCTGAGACACGACCCATGACTTCTAAGGTCAAGGCATCTGATAAATCAAAAGCTAGAATTGAACAAGTTGACGATGAGTCCATTATCATTAATGGGATACGAATGACCAAAGAGCAATTACTTTATGAAGATAATCAATTGTCAAAGCAAGTTTATTCGAAGAATGAAAAGGTTTTGCATCAATATCGTCAGACCGAGGATCTTGGACATTGTTATTTGAAAATTCCTCAGAAGTATACACCAGTTGTTGATCAAAAAATTAAAATTGAAGCAGTAGGACTTGTGAACCGAACCTATAAATTCGATGGTAAATAATTTAATAGAATCTATGCCTTAGATAATGAAAAGCGTTAACTTATTTATTTATTTATTCTACGTTTTGATTGAAGGGATTTGCGATTTTCAATATCTTCCGTCCAAACCTACGAAATTGGGAGTGCCAGTTTCCACAAGGGAAGAATTATTTCCTGTCATTGGAAAACCAAGTGACGACATTGAATCATTGTTCGTTTGCAATAAGCTATTTCATGACGGAGACAGGGATGTACACGTAGACCTTTTACCTCCCGTGATGTCGAGAGTGGATAGGCCTGTGGTAAATTGTTACACTATGACGAGATTTATGTAATATTGTTTTTTATGTATGTTTTAATTATGATTAATTTTTTATTGTCATTTAGGACACTGTTATCGAGCACATGATGGATTCTGATAACATCAAATTGACGGCGGAATTGAAAGACAAATCAGGGGTCATTTCAACAACCCGTGCAAGGAGAAATGTTTATACCGTGTTTTACAACTTCCAATCTGAGAAACAATTACTTGCACCTATTCCCACAGAACCCCTTAAAGGTCATCATAGATTTATACGATATCCACCAAAAAATGCGAAGCTCCGCACCGCTCTCGAAACTTTTGTTGTTGAAGTTTGATGGGCGGAGCCCAGCGTTGGTTTCTTGCTTATTATTCGTATAAATATCTGATAACTTTTGGTTGATTTAAAGGAGCTTTAGAAGATATCCAGAAGCGTCCTCAACACGAAAGTTTACTTGAGCTGGTCAAGAAATTTTTTGATCAAAGGCCAATTTGGACCAAGACTGAATTAGAGACTGAATCCAAACAGTTATCTTTCTCGCTAAAGTATGCTTTACCCTGTGTATCATATTTTGCAACAAACGGACCTTGGAGAGCATTATGGATCCGTCTGGGTTACGATCCGAGAGAGCATCAGTCATCATTCTTGTGGCAATCGGTTGATTTTAGAGTTCCAGGTAAGATATTTTATTTATTACCTTAATAAAAGAGGGAGAATGTGTGTTGCCATTTTTATTATTGTCTAACTACCTTATTCCTTATTGTCTTACATATTTAGGTATATATAAATGCTTCTTAGAGGAAAAGTCTGATGTAATGCCGTACATATTTCGACCAAATTTGATGCCCACGCGTGGCCAAGTTTTTTATCAGGTAATTTGGCTGAACATTTGATTGATAAAACATGCATTTGAGGCTAATCAGAATTTCTAATGCTACTTCTGTTGGGTTCCTCAGTTGTGCCACATCAACTGCGAAGAGGTTGATCGACTGATTGAAACAGTATCGAAGAAAGCATCGAATAATGAACTTACTTATGATATACGGTTTGGATGGCTAAAGGAGGGCACATTTGACTACATCCGACATGTCATCACTCAATATCTTGAACGTTACCTTGAAGAATTGGGTAGGTTTTTTTTTTGCTTTCCCTTAATTTTATCCGGTGGTTACTTGCATAATTTTTTTAAACAAACAAACAAACTAACCTTGAACTTTATTACAGGGAAAATACCAGAACATCCCACCTCACAAATTTTCTTGCCGGAAAACGAACTAGAGCCACCCGAAAAGCTTTTACCCCGTCCTCGTATTGTAAAGCGTATCAGAAAAGTTAAGTCTTACAAACCAAAAGCAAAAGAACCGTCTGCCTCCTCATCAATGTCTAAAAAGACAACCACGTCAAAACGAAAAAGTAAAGCCAAGAAAGAATCTTCGAAATGGGAATATCAAAGCATTTTGGAAGATTTATCTATTAAAGATATTACCAAGTATGGCTCACAGAAAGAAGATGATAAGGAAATATTGGACGAAGACAGTTTATTGTCTGAGGATGACTTTGATGATGAAACCACTTACTCGGAGGACGACTCTGAAGACGTTGAAGATACTGATGTTAACCCTCAAACTTCCAAAAAATGAATGACGCTCTTCAGCTATTTATGTAAGAATTTATTAAATTACTAATACGAAGACTATATTTTGTTCATTATTTTAATTAAACAACTTGAATTTTGTATCTTATGTCATGTCAGTAGTAGACCTGTTGTTTTTAGTAAAATCCAAATAAATTGAGCATTGTCTCAAAAACATTAAAACTTCAAATCTATATAATATTCGGTTAGATATTACAACGTCACACAAAAATAAGAGTGCATCAAACAAGCTTTTAAGAATAAAAGGAGGCCATCTGAAGGACTTGATAGCTGCCTTGAAGCACACATTCATTTAAGAATTGATGGCTAGGAAGTGCATGAAATCAATCTTGTTTTGCACCGGGGTGCGAGTCGGCCTGCAATTATTATAATCAATATTAAAAAATGATCAACTCATACAAAATGAGCTGATCTCACCTTCCCAAATCTTTCCTAGACCCTCGAGCAATTTTGACTTCAATAAGATTTGGTCCTTGTACCTTACTTGGTTCAGAAAGGTTAGAGATTGCTTCAATAATTTCTTCTCGTGTGCCTGCAACTTGAGTGTTCCTATACCCAAGGGCTTTGGCAATGTCTGGAATGGAAAAATTTGGATTGCTGGCCGCAGTTGCCTGAAATTCATTAAAATGCAAACTCACACGATTAAAGAAACGGTGCACTTCCAATAAAATGTGCAAAACCTCACCTGACCACCCACAGAATCATGGGCTCCGTTGTTCAAAACAATGTGATGAAGATTTGGAGGGGCGATTCTGATAGTATATCACGAAATAGAAAGCATTCAATGATTGAAATATTACGTTTTGTTGTATGCCTTGCTTTCACCACTTTCACCGGTTTTCTCTGCTTTCCTTTTTAGCTGAATTTCACTTGAGATTCTTGACAAGTTGATGAATTTCATTTTCAACTAGCTTTTTGGTATGAGAAAGTTTAATGCAATATAACTCAGGATTATATAAAAAATGAGTCTGATTTATCGACAAAATGTGGGGTTCAAAAATCCAATAAATCTTTGTGATTCGTAGGATTTCATGATTTATTGCTCCTGAGCATATTGACGAGATTGTATGATGGACTAAATGGGATGCAGGAAGCACTTCTACCATATTTTTCATAAAACATTTGATTTTTTTACTGGCTGCGGAGGAAATTTGTCAAAAATTATTCATTGGAGAATTGAAAACGATTAAGGCACATATTTGACAAATTGACAACCCATCTCCTAAATTAAGATTTCCTGTCAAACTGAGGAAATGATCTGCTTTCTCCTCACATTTCTGAATTCTATTTGCTTCATTTAATGTTTTAGCATTTGTATTGTACTATTAATTTTAATGTAGTTGTATCATCTCCAACATTTTCCAGGTTCGGAAACAGGAAACAAGTGAAAGTGGCAATGGAAATGGAAATAGATTTTTGTCCTACTGTGCAACAGTCGCCAAACAGCCAAGATGCATAATCAGTGATCCATCCCCATCCAGTACAAATACACGACGATTCCGTTTCTGCAACGCAATTCCAAGAGCAATTGAAGTCGCATGGCCCATAGATCCCACGGTCAAGAAGTCTATGTGTCAGTGCCAAATAGTGAACTGTGACCTTTTATGTCTTCCTTGGCAGTAATTATGGACTTTAATGTATTTACCACGCTCATGTCCTTCTTCCCGAATCCGGCGTAGCTCGAATAGTTCCCTACGAATAACATGATCAGTTTATCAAATAGCCATTTATGTACATCATTTACAACTTTATGCAGTCCGGTCGGAAATAATAAATTAAGAATGAAAAGCCACCCTTCTCAAAAAACAGAATGGAACCACGCTTCACGAAGTGAAAGCAAATGGAAGAAAGCAAAAAGTGTCGCCACCTATAAAGTGAATAATGTTCTTATTCCTTGGGTTCCTTTCCGTAGATAATTTCAAATCGCAAGTATTTCGCTATTGTCATCCTGTGCTGTTGTATTTTTTGAACAAACTAAACTAGTCTTGTCGAAAGAAAACTTTTACTTTCACTTTTTCTAAGAAACGTGACTTGAGCGATGAATATCAGCGCTAACTGTGTTCAATAGTGATGTCGCAGCAAATTATCTTTTTTCAAACGTCTCAAACTTTTTATACTTGATTGATATAATTTATCAATCGCGAAACGATTCCTTTCACTGACTGAAATGATCTTTTACTTTGCATACTTATAAAGATCAAATGAAAATGATCGAATCAAGAAAAGTACTTGATTTACTCATGTCACAGTATCTAAAATCAAGTCGAGTAAACTCACAATACTAAAATCTTTGCTGCGATTAACTTGTTATTCACGCGTTTAGCTCGACACGTGCAACAAAATTTGTCCCTACTCGGTTCAGTGACTGGAATGCATTAGTTAACAAGCAAATAAGATTTTACAAAATCTGAAAAGCTCAACTGCATAAAATTTGCACTCACTATTGATTGATTTTAAAATAGATATGATTTAAACTAACTTGACATTACCCGGCTTGATCTGTTTGTAATTTTACGAAATCAACTGACCTGAAACTCGTTCAACAAAAAATGTGCCTACAATTTTCTACCGATCTAAGTCTTTCATCAACAAACTACTCTTAGAAGTGAAAGATGGTGAGAAGATGGAATATCGGAAAAAGTAATTAAAGGTTCTTCCCTTAAAACTTTCTGATTGACTTGTCCCAGTTACTGTAAGCTTCCCTTCTTCAACAAAATTGAATTAAATAGATGAAACCTGTGGAAGAAATGAAGGAAATTTTGTTTTCTTCCATGCCGGAACCACCATCAGCCTCGAGTTCATTAATTAATTATGCAGGCTCTGGGAGAAAGTTTCTTACCCTGCTTGAACTTAATTTCGTTCACCAATTCGCAATTCTATTATGGAAATTCAATCTAACACCAAGAAGATGTCAATTTCTTTCTACAAAATTTTCGGGCGGTGTAGTCAGACTCATTATCATTTTTGATGTATAAGTGATCCGCAACATCGAACTTGCCAGAAAAGTAAGGTAAAGTGCTTCAAACTATAACTTTAGACCAACAAATAAATGTATGTTCGCCCCAGATAGGTTAGTTTAAGCACAGAAGGAAGGATTTGTTAAGAGATATGTATAAAACAATGGCGTCATTTATAAGTAAAAATAGTTCGGATAAAAAACAAATTAATCAATACCTTGATAACATGCCAGTTGTTCCAACGATAACATCCCGATCATGGACAGCTTCCAAAATGGCATGTACTGCATCTTCTCGGCCAATTCTGACTCGGTCAGTCTCATCCAAAATCGTCTTTTTTTGCATTTTGTAAGGAGTGAAAGTCTGTCTTTTAACGAGGAGAGCATAAGGAGTTTGTGTTTTCTCCATGTGCTTTTTGGCAGTGTACAAGGCTGCGAAAATAAAATGGGAGATGAGTTGGTCAACTGAGAATATAACATCTACAGAAATTGTTGTCCGACCCAAAACTAGTTCTGTGAATCCACCCGTATTTCTAAAGTTGTATTATACTAAGACGGACGGACAGACCGACAGGCACAGCGAATAAATAAAGGCTTCGTCATACCCTCTGACTCGGACTAAGTAAAACTATGGTACATACCTTGTTGTGCGCCTTCAATGTAATCAGGAAGTGGTTGGAATGGTATGCCAAGTGCCGCTATAATTATTCCAACAAAACACGTTTACTTTCTCTTTTGTTATTGGCAGCGGAACAAGCCGCATAACATTAAGTTCATGTTAAAATCAAGAAACTGATTTTCTCCATAATATTTATCCAGTTTTTCAAGCCACTCTGTAGGTTTTTGAGCTGTTTATTTATTTTAACGAACCAGATTCGATAGTGGGAAAGCGTACTTTTTCCTATATAATATGTATACGGCACGAATGATAAAAAAATAATGTGGATTCCTTCCGAAAATAAGTTCAACTTTTACGCAGTTTTTTTGTGAAAATTGGTTCATTTGCATGGAATTTGGTTCCATTCAAACAAAGATCAATATTATTTTGTTGTTCTTTGTACTTTTTAAGCCTAGTTATTTTATAATAATTGAGATATTCTGTTTTTCATGGTTCTTGGTACTCTATTTGGAGTTGTAGCGAATTATTAATATAGATGGTGGGTGTCATTTTAGCATGTAAACGCGAAAGAGTTTTTTAGGAACCAGCAAACAAAGAGTTAGGATTCGATGGCAAATACCACCATCCTACAAAATCTCCTGCTAAATAAAGAAAGAATACTGTGAACCGGTGTAGGAGATGAAAATGAGACAAGACTTCCTTAACAAGAAGTTATGACTGGAATAAATTTACGAGTGTCTTTTCATTAGATTCCTTCTCAATTTCCGTTCGACATCATCCTACTAACGTTATTAAGTTTTCAACCAGGGTCATGTGGTAAAATTCTGCTAGTTTCTCCTTAGTCTGATTTATTAGACAGAAAGGATTATGAATTTAAAATTTTCGTTCCGTTTGCAGGATCAAGGGTTCAGTCAGACGTTCGAGAAATTAATTCAAGATTTTATAGTTTATACAAGTTTCCTCTTAGATTCCGCATTAACTGCGGAGTGTCATGGCCGATCTACTCAAATCCCTGAAATGCTGAGTTGATGTTTAACAATACGAGTTTGCACAAGGCCTCGCTATGATTTTGTGTTAAATGTGTATTACATTTAGTTAAATTACTTGTACAAACCGAGAAGCGAACGGAGTGGGTCTGATAATTACCAATATCTGCAGGGTGCCATTTTCTTGGAACTCGTAAAATAAATTGTTTTTTCCAAACTAACGCCTTTCCGGTTTCTGTTCTGTGATTTCGATATAAATCACAACACTCAAATGAGGCATGAAATAACACAAAATCGTACAAAACTCGCAACGTTACTGTACACCTACGTAAAGCTGTGAAGTGCTTCATTCATTCGAGTTGAATTCGCCAAACTCTCCAAGAAATTAGCAATTAGTATAGATTCTATCGTAAGAAATAACCAACAACCATTTTGTGAAAATGGACACAAATTCATTGAATCACAAAACCTAGCTTAGAGTTCATTGAATTCGTAATTTAGGCATAGGTAAAAACCGAAATTGTTTATTCTACATAATTATTTTCTCGGTAAAAGTCGTCCATTCTTTTTGATTCACTATAATGTTCTCAATACAAAAATAGCCATGATGATTGGTTCTGTTACCCTTTAATTTAGTTTATGATTGTTTTCCTACTCCTTAACACAAATGCACATAACAAAACAGTAGCACCGATTTAGCACTCGTCACATTAGGAAAATGTAATTTACGAGAATGTAACTTTTTTTAATAAGACAGTTTTCAAACTTAATCCACATCCGAGCCGATTCTAATAAACGAAATTAAGCCCATTGTATACCCTATCCTTAATGAAATCCAAACATGAATTATAGCCATATACAGTACAATCCAAAACCGCATAAAACGAAGGTAATTCTAAAGGATTAAGAATATAAAGAGCAGAACATAATAAGTATTATTTGACTTACCCAAAATTCCCGGAGTGACTTGACCCTGAACTCGGTGCTGAATTTATAACGAGATCATTTTGCATATTCAGTAAATATTCAGTTGACATACATTCAAAACTCTGTAAAGCTTTCTTGTTACCTGTGGCTCATCCCTTTTTCCAGGCTCTCCACGCCATCCAATGAGCATCAAGGTCGGAATAGAATACACATCACGGGCACATAAGCTCACCTGAGTTTCATTGCCAAAATAATATTAAAAATAAAAATGACAAATACTTGGAACTTGAAAGAAATACATAAATGTTGGAGAAAATAAAATAAACATGAAGGGAGACCTCAGCCTATAGCTCTCTTTCCTTTCTATTATTTTCTTCACAATATTGGCGTCTCATTCGTCAAGATTTCTGAGAGTTGAGACATTCGTCTCAAAAACCTTAGAAAATCATATTTCAATCCTACTCTACTCCACTGGTGCCTTTCTTCTGGGAGTAGGATCGGAGAAATGGAGATTTGTTCCCATAATTCCACCACATTTCTCAACTTCAGTGTTGCATAATAACAAGAAATTTACATGGGTCGGGGATGTGGGAAGGAACGGCATAAAATATTTTATTTTTTTAACCCTCTTACTTTCTCAGCGTAACATGTGCACTCGGAAAACATGAACTGAGCAAACTTTCACTCACTTTCACTCGTATTTCGTTACTCGCTCAAGCATTTCATTCTCTGATCTATATTTACAGTTGTTCATGTTTAAGGCAACTATCTATCTCAAAAAACATTTGGTGGGATCGGGATGAAATATTGGTATTAGAAGGATCAAAGCTCGTAATAAGATAAGAATTCTGAGTCGAGCTGAAAAAATTTGAAGTGACATGACTTGTGCCTGCCTGGTTGGGAACTCAATGAATTGTAATAATTCGGCTAAAACAAGAGTTACATTAGGATTTCTGGTTTGAATCGCCCATAAAATGTGACCTTCGTTGATAATAAAAATAAATAAGGTTTTGTGACTTGGTCGGAACTACAGAATTCCTTCTTTTTTACAACTTTATCTTTTCTTGGAATAAGAAATATGGTATTGAATAAATAAATGATATTGTCCATTTTGGAATTACTCCCACTACCAAATTCCTATAAAATCTTGTATCCTTAGTCTACCTCCCTGACTGGATTATGGTAAAAAAAGTTCGGAACAATCACTTTTTTCATCATATTTACATTCCTCTGTCTATATTTGTTGTAAAATATCAGAGCTATGGTTTCTGCAACTTTCAACTTTATAAAAAGTTCGGAACAATCACTTTTTTCATCATATTTACATTCCTCTGTCTATATTTGTTGTAAAATATCAGAGCTATGGTTTCTGCAACTTTCAACTTACCAGTGGATTAATAGCATTGCCAAGTCCAGAATTTTGCATATAGACCAAAGAAGCTTTTCCCGTTGCCAAATGATATCCGGACGCAAGAGCAAGGGCAGCTCCCTCATTTGCTGCGATGACATGATTTGTCTGTGGCACTTGGTCAGTAACGAATGCACAGAAATCTGGTGGGGTTTTCATAAGAAACTATTAAAATTCACAATTAAAGCTTAATACGCAGTATTTCCTTACAACATTGAATGCAGTAAAATTGGAACATTTCCAAGTTGCAATTAAAACTCAATTTCCTAACAATAATCAGGGTTTTATGGCACCTGGCTAAGCTTTATGCAACTACATTCTAGGAAGAACATGTAGGTATGTCCGTAGCTACTAAAGTATAAAACCGCTAATAGTCGGTCACTTTATGCACGAGTTCACCTTGCGACGTAATTGATAACCCTGAAAGAAACTGACCTTTTAAAAGCGAATCTGGAACCTATCAAGCATAAACAGTATTTAGTTAACAACTACAACTTTACAACATACTGAATAATAAAATGACAGAATGCCGTACCCCCGTAAAGAAGTCAATGTCAATCTCTCGGATGGCATTGTAAAATGCAGAAGGATCCAAAAAGTCACGAACCAGTTCTTTCGGATTAAAATTTAACGAAAATAATTAAATATTTACAATTTACATACGAATTTTTTGTACCATTTACCAGTTAGCACGCCAGCCTCCTTGTTCCGTTGTCGTTGCTCTTCATATTGCTGTACCGTGCAAATAATAAATATCATCACTCAAATTGAATTAGCATCAATATTCTATTTAGTAGTTTACTTTCTTAAAACAATTTTAAAATAGTATAGTCACAAAAAAGTACTCTGTCAGTACAAGGATGGAACGAATTTTTGGGTTGAGATTGAATGGGTTCGGAGTGAAATCTATCTTTCTTTGTTAGAGAACTTGTACATAATATTTTGTTTAGTCTAGGCTGCTTGTTATGTTTGAATAATATCTGTCAATTTGGGCCCTTAAACCGGACATTTTCAGAAAATAACATGTAATTGAGCCTTTTTATGTTTCACGTCATTTTTTAAATGGTTATTTATTTATTTATTTGTACAATGAGATGTTATTGCATGGGCCACAGACATGTCTCTTACACAACTATCTTGGTATAAACTATGCAAAATTACCATGACCAAAAGTTTTATCAGTACATTTCAGCTAATTACTGATTTGCTTTCTCTGGCCTATCTCATTAACATTTGGAAAGTTTTGACTTTTGATTGTTTTCAGAAACAATAAAACTGGATGTTGCATGCCATGTATTACCTTTCTCTAAAAGTTAGTAATGTAAACCATACCTCTTCAGGAGATGGAGGGATTTTAGAAGAGAACTTTCTACAAAAGGGATACAGCAGAGCAAGTGGTTGCTTTCCAGTAGAGCCGGAGTTGGTCAAAACGGATGGAGTCAGTCGGATGCCTTTTTTCATGGACATCTCTCCAAAATTGAAGAGAGTTCGTATTGATGACCGGATTGGACTCATCATTAATTCTAGCTTTGGTCTTGGTCCTCTTTTTTGGCTGACCTTTATTTGCTTCTCAAGATGAGATTTCTTTGATTTGTGGTTGCTGAAAAGGAAATTCAATACCAGTTTTAGAGAAATCCAAAGAATACCAAACAACCCAAATGATAAGGAAACTGTCCACTCTCTGTTATTACATATGTATATCTGGGTCAGTCTATGCTTCTCGTAAGTAATTATTTCCTACAGCCATTCATTCAAAAAGTAATGGGATACTTGTGTACAACATAGTGAAGAGTAAATAAATATCTGTCAGTCAGGTCGTACTAAGCTTTCGTGCCGAAGCTTTGTTGAGTAACCATTTTCATACTAACGAGCTGGATCTAGTTCAGAAGTCCAAAGTAGTTATGCCATGATGTTGTTGGCGCTGTATTGTTCTTTGCGACGGGTGATGACGACAACGTTGTTGGTGCTTTATATGGAAATAAACCAGAGTCAAAAAGAGGACGACACCAGAGCAGAGCCTTTCAATTCAATCATTCGGGGTGAGATGACGACAACCTCACCAGATCGATCACGTTAAAATGGAAGTACATTCAGCACAATTACATTGAGTATGTGGATGGGAGGAACTTAAAGTCAATCTTAGAAAGATGAAGAGAATCAGGACAGAACAAGGATAAGCAATAAAGATCAACTTCGATTATCTGTAGTAACACAAATAAATTTTGGACCTGCTGCTCTTTCTCCCAGTAGTCAGTTCCTTGTCCTTGCTGAGTTGTTACCTTCAACTTTTCGGAAATCGTGCAACGACCACGAAATTCACACTTCGTTGGCCAACTCAACTTTCTCCTCAAAATCTTTCCGGCTTATGTCACACACAGTTAAAATTGTCCGAAGCACCCCTTACCCCTGTCTCCGAGTAAATGTTAACTCAACTGAATCATGCACATACGTAGGTTAGCTACCAACTCGGTAGGAAATTGTTTGAACTGACTGAGAATTACATTTTTCATTGTAAATGACTGTCTACAGCCTAACCGGGCATATATGCAACTCAGTTTTTAACACTAACCACCTCTGCTCTGATTTTTATTTGGTATTGTCATTCGATTCCATTTTTTGTTCACTACGTCCGTTATAATAGTTCAACACTTATCATATCATAAATGAGTCCTACAAAAAGCTTAACTTGGATAAAGATTTACACCTATGTCTGCTTCCTACAAATGGCTCAAGTTACATGTAACGTCTACCCAGTAAACCTAATCTAAAGCTACTGATTAGATTTACAATTACTGGAGTCAAGGGTATGGATAAGATTAAATGAAAATATGTACATTAAACATTCGAGTTTTAGTTTCTTACCTTTGTTTCGTCACTATGATTCTGATTGAAGAAGACACAATTTATTGCAGGTTAGCAGGGTTAAAAATCTGTCGACTTATATGTATAATTTACCCTTGCAGCCTTCCACAAAATTCTCAAGTTGATTCTGGGAACTGTTTTTGTAAACAACTTTATTAAATTGAACTGTTTTTTAAATTATTAAAAGTGTGTCACAAACATCAAAGGCTCATTTTAAGCATAACGAAATAAATTTACCCGAACCGAACTTTTTATTAATTTCATAAGACGAAGCCCTACGTTATCTAATAATACCATATGCAAAACTTAAGTATTTCTTCTCGGCTGGAGTTCAAACGAGGAAAAATATTAACTTCATGCAAATGAAATAAAAAAATGGTTAAAAACTATAATTTCTACACATGAAAAAAATGAATTAAATGACAACATAAACTTTTACTTTGAACCTTAACAAATTTGTTTTTATACAAAGTACATAATGATTTTCACTTATACATTTTGTGATATTTTGACCAACTCATTGGACATGGCTTACCTTTCAGCACAATTATTTTCATTACAAACATCGTGCTAAATCCAAGTACATTTACACGTAATTCTATCTAACATATGCAATCATTGTCAAAAAAATTATATTTAATAATGTCTTACGCATTTTATGAATTTTCAGTTTCTGATAAATTGTGAAGCTAGAAATTCATAAACTTCCACAATACCACAAAGTGTGAAACAGAGGAATAAGAAATTTTGCATCGTTTATTATAGAAAATTCACCCTGCCATCCAAAATACATGACATTTTCATCCAACTAAACTATTCATCGAACTTAAATTATGAACACGTTCTGGTCTCTGGTATGGTCTGAATAGTTCTAAATGAATCTTGGGCCATGTCTTGAGCCCACAGGTCTTTACGTGCATGTCTTACGTAATTTGGAATTCGTATTCAACGTCGGCCCAGTTCATGAAGGGTTCAACTTCCCACTTACTCTCATGGAGAGTCTCTCGAACAATTTCAATTAATTAATTCGCCAATGGTGGATTTACCATATAATGGTATAGACTATGATGGTTAGAATCTGTCTGTTTTACACTTACTGCATGGTTATCTCTACGAAATAAATTCATATCTGCGGCTCTCTATTCCTTCATTTTCCGTAAATATATGTCAATCAGATCGTGCAGTATTACGGGCATTGAAACACGTGCCATCATCTGGAATGATGAGACTTTAAAGCACGAGCAACGACACCTTTCCGTCAATCAACCAGCATAAATCAGTTCATCTTCTAAAACTTTTTTGAAAATTAGTACATCCATTAGAGCGTATCATAAACTTTGAGCTGTATCAAGTCCTTAACTTTACTATTTACTGAAAGAACTTTGTTTTAAAAGTGTCAGTAAATCTTTCTCGCAACTTAACTTTGAGATTCCCTTGGCATCTTCTTCTGTCCTCAAGTCAAACAGTGAAAGACAAAGGGATCAATTTAGCCATTGTGTGGACATTGGCTATAGAATGAGGGTAAGAAATAAGCACAGCTTAATAATAGAGTGAGTGAAAATGGCGCATACAAATAGTGGTTGGTGCAATAAATGTAAGTGACTTTAAATTACGTGTGAGACATATACAAGCAAACTACATCTTTACTGGTACCCACATTCAGCCCATTTTCTTCCTTACTCGTCGCCACAATTTCCTCTGGGATAATGATCCTCCGCGATAGAAGCTCTAGAACACATTTCTCCAGCACAGACTGCTTTCTCTTTGGTGGATTTTATCCCAAGCTCATCCCCATGCACTCAGCTTCACTGAGGAATTGACTTATAGTCAACGTCATGCATTTATCTATTTTCTACATTTGTCCTTCTCTCTTCCCAGCTTTATTTCCACTTCTCAAATCTCATCATTACGCCTTACGTCTTTCTTTCAATGGGGAGTTAATGAACCATCCCATGATGGGATTCCCATCATTTCCACATATCCAACCCAATTGTGTTTGCGGCATCGTTGCCTCTCTCTTTTATTCACTACGAATAATTTTAGAGACTAGTTTTACATATCTTTTCAATGTCTTCGTCAGATATTTAGCTTACATATGTCTCTCCATGAGCGGCTTTCTCCAATAAGGACGTATATTCCCATAACTCTAAATATGTAGAACAGGAAAAGACAATGAGGACAATTATCTCTTCCATGCACGTATTTTTCGTTTCGGTACTTATTCAAATTCAGCCAAATCAGTGGAATGAGATGTTATCCGTGTCATACGGTACAAAGACAAAGTGGAACACAGATTGAAGTTCCTCCTGATTTATCGTATTGTGTTGTACGCGTCATAACGTGTCTAAAGTCATTCCTTTCATTATTTTGACGGCTTGAGTTATCTTGTTGTGTTCTAGGCATGTATATATTAAATGTTCTACCGATATTATCTGGTATTAATTTCCACAGGGAGTTAGAATAAGATTTTATCTTGCTTCCCTGATTGTCAAAATCGCCAAAATCAGGGATTCTTCCATGAACAAGATGAGAAAATGGACACAATTAGGTATTTCTGTGTAAATATTTGGGATTATTGTGGTATAATATTCAAGTTTTAGTTTTATCGTGTGAATGGTATATTTGGGAATGTTGGAGTAAATTGTGGAGAAAAGTGGAAAAAGAAAGACAGGCAGCCAGGATTGGGAAATGGAACGGATTTCATCCTCGGGATGAAAGCAAGTTTCCTCACTCTGCTCTTTGAACCCAGCCAGAACACAACTTATTTTGAAAACGTCTCAGTGAGTCATTTTTCCTACTATTTTCTATCCGATCCATCACATTACTTCAAATATTAGTCCACACTTGATTTACTTGTTTACTTCACTTCAATCTTTGCTACTGTCAGTTAAAGAAGCTTCATTTTTTGAAGGAGAAAGTCGATTGGTCTGGCCAAGTTCGTTTTTTATATTATTTAAATCCAATCCATACCATTCTTTGTCGATTAAGTTTATCACAATATTTGGATCCAAAATATACGTTATCCCGAGAAACTTAAGATTTGATGAGATAAAGCTGTCCTTGCATTGGTTTCAATGCGAATCCAGTAAACTGGTGTCTGTCTCATGCACGTGTGTAGTATCAAACCTGTGTGTTGTAACCAGTGAAAGTTTCAGTTCGATTACCCAATAAATTGGCCTACTCACTCCCCACACTCCAACTTAATTACTTGTGGGCTATCAATATCTATCTATTTATAAAATGGTCTGCTCTGTTTCACCGATTCCCAGAGGAATTTTTCAATTTCGTTGCAAATCAGCCACGACTCCGTGGCGAATCTGTCTCATCCTCCTCTTGCAAATGACGGTCACTCTTGGTGGGGAAGCTCTCCTGTCCCCACCCGTCGTCTCAATTTCTACATTGCCATCTCCAGTGTCATCATCTCGACCCCAATCTCAACCTCGGGCACGAGTCTCATCCCTCAGATCTGAAGAATCTCGGTTATTTCAACACAAAAATGACAACACGACAAAATCATTCGCGCAACAGTTGACTTTGTCCACACCATCCTCGGCACTGCAGTCGTGGTCAGTTCTTCCAGGACATGTCACCCAACCCGATGAGGGTAGCGTTGATTTTAATGATGACAATTTAGCAGATGAGGTCGACAAGGCCCTGGATGGATCAACACCCAGTCTTACAACAACCCCACACTTGAATAGCAGCGTTAATAGCTCTGGAGTTCCAACTAAACGAAAAATTACTAGGAAGCAATTTTGTTCGAAAACTTATGCCTACTTGGATAAATGTTTGGTGCACATACCCCCAATTCCAGATATTGGGATACCTTCTACCCCTGTAGCTGTGGAGGCTGCTTGCAAGTAAGTGTAAGACTCATAAATACAGAATATGTATTCTCATTTTAATTGCGTGTTTTGCAGCGGAAGTTTATTGACCATGTATTTTCGTGCTAGTTTTGCATGCTTCCCAGAGACTAAAATACTATTATACTGAAATGATCATCGACCATACTTATAATTAAAGGCAAAGGTAGTGGATTTAAGTCGAAAGTGGGTTTAAGGCTGCAATTCATTTCAATCAAAATTTTGAAGTGTAGTGATTGAAATGTAAATGCCTCCTAGTCAAATGCAGAATACAGTCAAGACCATGAACAGATTGCATTGAGAAGCCTCTTATTCAGTAGCTTATGTGTTTATTGAAATGGGATGTGAGGATAGTGCAGGTACCACTTCAATTTTAGAGAAGAAAATCACTTAGCATTTCCGAACCAACTAAAATGTCAAAGAATATCTGGAAACTTTCTCCTCAATCTAAATTTTCCTGTCACCGTCTCGTAAACCATCATAAGTAAACTATCTTAAGTCGGTTTTCGTGGTTTTGCTTCGGGGAAGGATTTTTCCATCAAACAAAAATGACTGGTGTCTGTAAAAAGCATAAACTTTCTTCATATTGTCGTTTGAGGGATAATCTGATATTTTCCACACCGACGGCTGACACGATCAATTAATATCGTGGATGGAAGAGCAAAGATTTGTCTGGAAATTGTCAACAATAGACATTCATAACGTCTATTACGATGTCTAGCTAAAAGATATTATTCCAAGAAAATGTATTTAAAGTCGTGTTCACAAACAATGTCTGAAATCTTACATTGTTTTAGGGAAAAATAGCAACAACTTTATTGTTTGATTTTGCTACATTTATAAATTTGCATTAACATGCACATCAAATTGTGTACGCAATAAGTGTAAAGAAGACAAGCCTAGCAGCTTACTGGAGCTTAAACAATTTTAATGCTGTTTTAAGTGTTTACTTATTTTTTTGTAAGATTGTTTATATTTTTCGTCCAACTAACCAACTTAGACTTTTGAGCAATATTTGCTGACAACAGTTGCACGTTCTCTTTACTTGTTCTTGTTTTTGTCTTACAAAACGATGAAAGAAGATCCCAACCTAGAACTGAACCATGGAATGTGTCATCTCTGTTATCTAAATTAGCCTGATTTCTTTTTGTTGGCAGGGAGTGAATGTTCCTGCATTTCTATGTGTGGCTGTAAATATTGTGCTATCCGTTTGACTATCCTTTCATTGTGCCAATAAATAACCCTGTAATGGGTATAAAATAACTGGTTTTTTTGTTTACTTCCACTAACTCAATTTGTAAACTTTTCCTCCTGGCAGTCCGCTGGAGCACTTACACTATATACCTAAAGGAAAGCTACGTCTAGAGAATCATTTTTTTTCTCGGAAATGCTTTTATCTTGTTGGGAATGAGAAAGTTAGGAAATATGTAATTTGCTGTCTGCCTCGGACTGGGTTGGCACAAGATCTTTCCGTATTTTTGCAGAGATTTGTCTTCCTGTTGTCTATAATTATTATATTGTTCTTTCTTTTCCAATTCTATTGAATTGACACTGAGTGAAATAAATATTTTTAGCACTGTTTTACGACAACGGAACCTAATCAACTAAATTAGTAGATATGATACGAAGGTCGTTTGTAGTTCAAATGATGACCTGATCAGCCTTTGATATATTTTCTCTGATGCCTGGGTGTGTGGGTGGCACCATTATTGCAGTTGAATTTTTATAAAGGACCAATTCAGCATTTTTGCTCATTGCATAAGAAAATATTATTCTTTGTTTGATTTTTATTACACTTGTAGTGGTGCACTGAGTTGCTTTCCTATTGATTTTTTGATAGAAGTCAAACCTCAGCGTTTCGGAAATAGTTTTTAGCCCGAGCCAGAGGCGAAGTGCTTATGTACCCGTCTCGGCCGTCCGTCCGTCTGTCTGTCCGTCTGTCTGTACGCAACGAAAATCCATTTTCCACTTGTCATATCGAT
>JAAXNX010000683.1:8759-24449 GCA_036491905.1 Folsomia manolachei | reverse complement strand
TAAAAGATGAACACATGGTAAATCAAACAGTTGTGGACGCAGGTGACTTGAAAAGACGATGTGCAATTATTAGATACGGGTTTGCAATTTAGCTAGTATGATTAATAGAGCGAAAATTGTACTAGCTTTATTTTGCAAATAATTTTGCACAAATGCAGGAAAATATTGATTTGCTTTGCATGTGGTAAAATAAGATGTAGATTACTTGCCGAGACCCGAGCAGAATTTTAATGATACAAGATTAACTAAGTTGTAACATTATAAAAAATCCGTCTCAAGGTTATCATCACCACCACCGTCATTATTATCTGTCTTGAAAAAACAGATACTCACTTTGAATCCAAAGCGATCTAAATTCAAATGCAAACTGGATTTTGAGTGGAATTGTGGGAATTTGGAGCGCACACGTGTAATCAATTTTATAAAGCGAGTGGCCATTAGCCAATATTCGTACACGAACCGTATTTTCATTCTTTTGAGAAAGAAACCAATAAAATAAAGCCACCCAATCTTACAATTAGTCTGCAGCCGGTTGCATCCCACATTTTTGCGATAACAAAATCTTTTGTCGACTTGATATGTTGAAAAAATATGGAATTTTTGATTACACGCGCACCGGTTGATTACCGGCCGGTATCGGTAGGACAAATTTAAAACATTTTGCAAAATAAATGGATTGAAAAACTAATTCCGTTGAGTGAAGAAGACGCTATCTGCAATAAAATGATATACTTTCACCATTTATATCAATCATCATAAAATTACGGCCACCAATTTCCTATGCGCAATGTTAGACAGCCAAGTTTTCCAGACATCACTTTACTCAGCACATTTTCCACATAATTGTCTGGTGCATTGTATGATAACAACGGATTCAATTATTTAGTGCATTACTGACTCTTGCTCATAAAACGGCACCATTATCATATTACCATATCACCACAATCCTAACAAACCATATCAGTACGTATATTTCTCCCGAAGACAGATAAGCACAAAGCAAATATATTTTTTGATAACTACGATTTAGGATGCAACACCGATTTTTAAGTGGTTGAGGTTTTTATGCATACTGGCATTTTGTATATTATTGGTGTAATTTTTGTAGCATGGGAAGACCAATTTTTCTGGTGGAAGTCCATAGTGTCCTTTAATACTTATCTATTTTACAAGCTTTTTTCACTCTCTCAGTCTATCACGGTTTATTTTATTTAGCAGGCTACTAAAAGCAAAATAATCTCATCCTTGAAGTAGTTAGGCATATTGCACGTGGCGTAAATTAAACAGTCTGCTAACTATCCATTCCATAGTTAGCAGAAACCGTCAGTCAGCAAATAAGCCTCCGTCTGCTGCTGATTTTGCATTGTGTTAACGATGTGAGGTTAACAAAGGTTATGTGCATTTCATGCCCCTCCCATCCCAGCCAGGATAAGTTTGCATATAAAACAGAGTGCATTGGTTCGTTGATTGACAAATATTTAAAGAAGTTTACTGCTATACTAGTTACACTGCATGCTACTGCACAAATATCTGCAATCTGCAAACTAAAATATTGGCTGGGACACTATCTTAAATCCTCTCAAGTCAATTGATGCCATGAATTTTGCATACGAGCTAAACAATCCAAAGTCCAAACAATGCAGCAATTGATGATAGACAAAGTGAATACAGTTGAGAGAGATCAGGCCAACATGGATGACTACCCTTGTAAAAAACAAAGTCAAACAAAGATCAACTGAAGGTTTGAGAAGATGCCGTACTAACTAAGACAGTCCAAAGAAATAAATTCATTACTATTCTCCAATGCATCCTACTTAATTCACTCATCAACCTTCGTCAGGACATGATATTATTCATTAATGCAATCAGTCAATGACATAACCTCAAAGTTTACCAGGACCAGCCATACTCAGGCTGGGGCTTGTCTGTAATAAGTGCGAATTGCTAAACTTGCGAATTGCTTTGGCGAAATAGTCGCATTAAAAATGCATATAAAAACTTCTGCTGCAGAAGTTCTCTGCAGTGAAACAAGCTATTGAATTGATGAACCAAATCCGTCGAGTTCATCTTATCGCTGATGTAGTCAAAATTCGTAAATACCAGTCGGTACTAGAGTCAGCAATTTCTAGAACTACTGAACAACAGTGGGTTTGACTGCATCTACATTTTTTGTAGTGACTCGATAAAGTCTTGAAAATATTATGCGATTCAAAGAAACTTGCTGGTTACATATCCACAACAGTTTTGATAAGGTATTGCTATTAAAAGATAATTTAAACTCTGTCATTCGTTGCAGTTGCTTAAAGAATATGTCGCATTCTAGTTCA
Source organism: Folsomia manolachei (assembly GCA_036491905.1). Taxonomy (NCBI): domain Eukaryota; kingdom Metazoa; phylum Arthropoda; class Collembola; order Entomobryomorpha; family Isotomidae; genus Folsomia; species Folsomia manolachei. The sequence continues at coordinate 22,122 of JAAXNX010000683.1, read as the reverse complement.
CTTATCCAAATGATTTATATCGCGATCATGAATATCTGTATGCGACTTGGCTGATATGGTGGGTGACTATTGACCTTAAAAGCTGCGGGATAAATCGAACCAAATTAAATTAAATGGAGCATCATGCACCAATTTGAGCTTAGTTAGGTATATTATCATAAACCAATCCATTATTAAATGTCACACAAAGACTTGTTTGAACGTTAGATAAAATGACATCGTTGCATTTCAATAACCATTTGTCTTTGAAAGGCAAGAAATTGGCGAAAAATGTAAAGCTTAATAAAAAACCAGCAACAAACTCTTGCTTATAAATCAATCTGTTTGCGGTAATTTCATTAATTGCCATTATAGCCCGCGACAGAAATTATCTCCTAAATTCGTACTTCCAGTCTACCTTCGGTAAACGATCAAAGATAACATAAGAACAATTAAGGATATTAAATTGATCGTATTTTCACTTTTTTCTCTGGATTGGCGTGCCAAGGAACGCATACGAAACTAAGCCAATTTTTTGGATTTGATCTTGAACCGTACGCCAACGCTATTATCCGTGATTGATTTGTTATTTTGTTTTAGTGACCACCACGTCAAAAACTATCCGTTTTTTACCACAAAAAAATTGCACCAGCATGTGGTATGGCCTCGGAATGATTTATCGGGTTCATGCGGTTCAAACAAACAACTAAGTGATGCTGAATCAAGGTTTAATATTTGAAAACTACAATCCAAAATCATATTCTTTGTCTACAAAACGCTGATTTTCTCCGGTTTTGTACAATCTTCCCATAATTTAAAATCTTAACCCGATTTTCCAGTCTAATCACGTACATCTTGAGTCGGCAGCTCATTATTTAATTTGTATTAGTTCGCTTGTTTTGTCCACGATTTGTAGGTTCAATTGAATCCTATTGCGAATACTGCATCATATCATAACAATCCTCTTACTACCTGATTTAATTAAATTGGAAGAAAAAGCGCGTTGACGTTATAGAAATACTTGTATACATATTCAAGAGCAAACACCAAAGTTCGCAAAGTTGTCAACAAGTAATAGTCAGATTGTCACAAATTGTCAATCATTCATTTAGTTATTATTATTATACCTTGCCAGCCTTCAACAATGAACTTAACATACCTCTCGTCTGGTTTGATTAGTCTACATAAAAATGTAATTAATGTATATCGTTCACTGCTATTATTATCTTCGACCAAAATTCCTTGAATCTATTTGTCAGTCCTTTACCTTGATCAAGCTGATCAGCTTGACCATGTAAAGCGATCAACACAAATTTCATTTACAGTAAAACACTGCATCTTAGAATCAATTCGTCTACATGATTAAAGCCAGTTAAATATTATTGAGCCATTGTTGCAAGGATTTTATTAACAAACCGTCAGAATAGCACAGACATGCCGAACATCCCAAATAACTGCGTCACTCATCAATACATCAATTTGTAGATGGATCTGGTCAATCGATAAATGAACAAATGGATTCTTTTTCTATCGCCAATTTCCATTTCCGTCCTGTCATGTACAGAATATTGGGCGATAGTACATAACAATTGTTCATATTATATTGATGACTGCAGAATACATGGTTAGCCGAGCCCATTAGTTAAAATTGATCGGACCGTAACATTTGTAGTGGACAGACAGATAATTCTTTTGTCGTGTCCATCTCACAAAGGAAAGGAAGAGACTGAGACAGATTGGAATGTTGGAATTGATCGGTGAGCTCATTTACTTATTAGATTGAATATAAAATTAGAAATACTAAAAACTGCTGATTAACCCTCCTTCAATTGCAGACAGCTCTTAAAAAAATCCACTGCAAAAAATTATGACGAAAAATCACACCTCAAACATAAAACCAGCAACAATAAAACAAGATCAACTCCACCGGCCGGCAAACAAGTACTTGAACCGTAGTAAGTAGGCACTTAAACGCAAACATTAACCGTAATACAAGACCATGATAATCATGCATATTTTATGGTAATCATCATCCCCAATATATTAACCATGATTAGAATAATTACCCAGCCCAAACCAAGCCAGTTTTGGACTGAAATCTTGTAATTTTCTTTTAACCATCAACTTTTTTACGTTAAATATGACATGACATGAGATCAAAGGAGGACCATAAATACGAAATAAAGACAATGCACTTGGCTAGACCATAAGTAAGACAATAGACAAGATAGACGACCCAGCAAAAAATGAATGACCTTTACAATCATTTCACCTGTTACATGTAGGACTTCGTAGTGAAATCTAGTTTGACTTCACGTTCAGCTATATAATTGACGAAACGTGTCATTAATTTTGGCAAGAGTACTGCAAAATGAGGGAGAGGAACTGCTTTTTGACCAACATGTTACGCTACTTGGTATCTATGCAAATCCATGGCGCCATCCTTCTTGCTTTCTCCACAAAATACTATTCCTTCTTATCGTGGCGAGTAGCTGTGTTATGTTACCTTTCCACTATAAATGTAATCGTGACACGCTTCTGCTTGGAGATATATTACCTTCTTGAGTTTTATTGATACTCGATGAAATTTAAATGGCAAGAATTTATAGCAAAAGTATCATAAAATTTTTATAAGGGCACGATGCAGAAAACATTAAAAGCAACAATCTGCCAGACAGTTACTGTCCTTGCAAGAAATAACTTTTAAATTGAAAATAAAAAGGAAACCAGTAGTCAGTGAAAATACGCTCGAATCAACTGTTTAAGCTGAAACTACAAATTAATTGGTTCCAAGCAGCCAGAGAAGACAACCTTAACAAATTAAGTTTGATTTAGTCATTTAATTATTAATAGCCACTCAATGCCGGCTGGGCTGTAGTTAGTTGTAACTTTTTGGCTGGTTATTGCAACTCTGCCAATAATAATGACGTCCACCTTTCTCTCTTTAGTTCAGACGAAACCTTAGTATGTAGTCAGTCAATCCTATGCTCATGTTTAAGAGTTCTATGAATGTATAGTTTGAACACTGCATACAACCTTGAACTCTGATTAAACTCTTAGAGTTGAACAGTGTGGAGTGTGGAATAGCGTAGCATAGAATAAAAACTTGTTTAAACCGAGATTTTGTACGATACATCTGCTACTCTTACTAAACTAAAGTCTACGTATTATTGCCATAATCTTTCCGGATTCGCGAAGGTTTGCGACCTCTCTGGCGTGACCCTAAGGAATGAAATTGCGTTACAACTTGAATTAACAAGGGTCGCATAAGATTAGGGCCTCAATTTAATTTTTCTACGGTTGCATTACCAATCCACCATCTGCATCTTTCCGTTTGTTCGCCCATTTCATTGGTCGCAAGTAAGTAAGAGTAGAATAGTCTGCAGAGGATCGTGATTTTGCAATATTATTGGCGTCGTCGCTCCTGTCGAACAAAGCGTCTACATCCAATCCAACTTACTATCATATAAAATGCAGACCTTGCAGTTGCTATCCAATGTATGCCGTTGATTGAATGGCTGCCAGCTCAAAGTAAAAAATGGATGCGATTATGACTATAAACTGAGTGACCGTATACTCAAATCAAGATGAGATGACTTGCCTTGGATGTTTACTTGAGTTGGGTATGTATTCATTTTAAAAAGTTGTTGAGGTCGACATCGACATCGACTTTTCATTTACATACTACAAAGTTCTAGTATGCATTTTAGAGCTGAATTTTTTGACTTCACTTCATATGGTACCCACTGGCAGACATTTTGCAGACTATGATCAGACTCGACTTACTATTTCATGAGAGAATTATTATTTAAATACGGGATTACACCTTACATTACAATTTACAAAGCATAGATAAATATGTGGATGTTTACCGAGAAAGATTTAAATGGAACGTCTCTTAATATAAATTTTTTCTTTGATTGTTGGCAGCATTCATTTAAAATTCCGTAGTCAGCAAGCCAAAAGTTATATATTCCTAAAACCGCGTTGACTAATCCTACATACATGAATTTCTCATCAAAGAAATCACTTGTGGCCCACAACTTGTGGGAGGAAAATACTCAAGACTACGGCCGGATTTATCTTAATATACTTGAATGTTTAATACAACCATCATTTTGTTCCTGTAAAACAACATCTTTCCAACAGGGACATTGGAATTAGTCCAAGAACACTTGTAACGGAAACGCTAAATAAAATAATGTCTCAATTTTTAAACAACAAATTTTGTAAGCATGAATTCAATTCCTTTTCCCACATCAAACTGTGCTCAGTCAGTGCCTGCTCGTTTACATTTTTATAAGTTGACAAGCGAAATGAATGCAGAAACAACTCTTGTTCTTATCACTGTTTGTTTGTTGTATGAATATGATTCTTATCCAAACGGAGTACCTACAACCAATAAAGGTACAAAACATAAAACGGTGCGTGGTAACAACAATTACAGACAGGATTGAAACCAGAGCCTAGTCATAGTCACCTATAGCAAAGTTGTGTAAAGTAACACAAGACACGACAACAATACCAAAAAACTGTTGTCTGCCATTGCGAACTTCGCTAAAGCAAAACTGCTTAGTTGCCATTCCTTGTCATTCATTCTATTCCATCCCTTTACGCCTTGAAGTTCCAAAGCAGCGCCCAGCCAAATCTATGGGCGGCCTTTCGCAATTTTCGATTTGTAATGACAGTCACATTATTGCAGCCAGTTGTGCTAGGCTAGAAATGCCAGACAGACAAATAACATTGACTCGCTTGACTATTGACTGTAAGGAACAAAACAATTCAATGCAACCAACTTCGTCCTCGTCGCTAATTTAATAGTAAGGCCGACAGCTCAACGACCGATTGCTTCGATGTCTTGAAGACATTGTCTTCAATTACTTGGCTATGATGCCTCATACTCCAACTGTACAATACAATACTGCAGATAACATAGTAAATCTAGAACTATGCTAAATCCTTGTCTTAAAATCAAAGTCTAGTCAACAAGCTGTTGGTTTGTACGTAATAGAATTAAGATAAATAACAGACATCATGCGTGTTTTGTGGTGGAAAAAGAAGTGAAATAATTAAACTACGACTGATTCAATTAAGTAAATTTGTCATAAAATCAGTTCTAGTCTTAACTTTCTTTAAGTGTACAAGATTATTTGTACAACTGTCTATTTGTCAATGTCCTAAAAGAAAACTTCACTCACTCACCCAACGTCTTTGCCAAACTTTAACAATTATTTGTCTCCTCAAACTTTATTGTCTTTCTTATCTTTGATCTTCAAGTTGAAGACAGAACTTGCATTGTGCAGTCGCATCCCTATGCAAGTAAAATGCATTACAAAAGATTCACAAATGACAGCTTATTTATCGACTAAACCAGACCATATCGCAAAGAATGCACTCTAGCTCGCGAATTATTGCAGACAGGACAATCAAAATATAAGACATTTCATTTCATCTTAATCAAGCCAAGCAAATTGGCCTCAAACTAAGAAGAACCAAATGAAATGACAGTGACATTTACTTATCTCTTCTTACCAAGAAGTTCTTAGCCAACATTAAGAATGCAATGCAAACAATAATTAGTGCGAAAATTGCCAAGTCCTAATTCTACCGTGACATGAGAAACAATTAATGTTGAGACTTGAGCTGACGGGCTCATACTTAATCTTAATTTATGGGAATTTCTCTCCACACCTTGGTATCAAGCGACGATTTGGTATACTCAATTTTTTAAGTAAATTAATTTTGCCAAACTGCTTCCGTGATGTGATGCATTATTAAAATTGCTAAAATTACCCAAAAAAACCCAAAAATTCTCACCTGATTAATCTGCAATAAAGTGAAAGGTCTCAGGACAGTTGTTAAAATCTGCGGAAAACAAAGCCTCTTCTCTCCCCCCACGACAAAGCAAGAAATGAGCATATCCTCCAGCACAGTTTCCCTTTTCTCCGTTGTCGACCTATCCGGAGCACTTAATATCGGTGGGGGCTGCATCGTCGGCAGTACAAATTGGCGACTGCCTCCATTCAATAATTCTCGAGAATGCAACTTTTTTGGATGTTGCAACCCAGACGCCAAAATCATAGCAGCTTGAAGACTCCTTTGCTGATCATCTTTCCAATTAGTCGGCGTGGATGAGTGACGATACAACATTTTCTTTGGGTGTGGTTGCACCTTAGCACCTTGAACTTGTCCGAATTCCTTTTCAATCTTGATAGCCTGCTTGGAAGTGTCATGGCGTTGTTCTCCGCCGCGTTGTGGCGAAGAAACTTCCTCAACGCCATCATAGCCCCCATGATGAGAGACGGGACTAGCACTCGTACTTCCGGTCGAAGTGGAGCTACTATCGCTCATAATGTGATAACTATTTCTTGAAAATTCATCTGGAGAAGCGGGTGGGACCGAATCGGGTTCTTTCTTCACCCGGGGATAACTCTCACGCTCCCTGTCTTCTAAAGATTTAGCACCATGACCATGAATGAGTCCGTTGGGATCAGCATAATTGCTCTTGATTATCAGCGTACTTCCGGAAGATGATGACGAAGTTGGGGTTGGTGTGGACGACGCATTATGAAGATAAGGACTCGGTCCACTCAGTGTATTCGCAGCCGTGAGTTGATAACTCTTTAAAACTTTCTTTAAATGGGGACTAGGCTTCCCGTCCATCGTTTTTAAGTGAACTTGGCTCAAAACTTGGACGTCAGATTGATATTTCATTACTGCGAAGATTGGTTACAATGTAATGAGGTGGGGCCGAGCTGTAGAAAATGTGTATTCATTAAAATCTCGCAAGTTCCGGTTTCCTCCTAGTACCCAGTTTGTTAGTGTCGCTCTGAGTGAGGAATAAATTAGTGGAGAGACGTTTCTTTGTACGGATAAAGTCAAATGAACTGATTTATATTGTTGAATGAACTAATTGGCAGTTTCAAGTTGATTTGTTAGAGATGAGATGCGATTGGTAATGAGTTTGTTCAGTTAATCCTCTCTTTTTGACAATGTTTGGGTTGGATAATATTTTCTAGAGATGAATAGAACAATGGGATGGGATTTACCTCAAATCTATCAGGGGATGGTGAAGCAGTAACAATTTCAAACTGGCAACGATACAGCGTTTCCAACCGGTTTCCGTCAATGATTGAACTTTTCAAGTGCACGTGTTGGACAAATATTGTTGCACTTTTTTAAAAATCTCTACAGACACGAATTCTCGTAGACAAGCTAGTAAAATCTAGTTAGAGCAGAGGAATTAGTTTTTAATCACCGTCACGTCCCAAACCTTCTTGCTCTTCACAAAACTAAGTTTCCTTCTATTAACGAAGTACAAGGTCAAATGTAATTTCCTCTTGTAACAACCGGATATTTGGCCAAAATCTGCAGAATCTAATTTTCCTCGCAAACTCTGATCTTCAAGTCGTAGAGGCGTCCTCTGATGTGTTATCAACTCAATTTTCTTCAAGAGTCCAAAGAATTTTTGGGAATTACCTGAAAAAAATAATCAAATTACGTATATGAAATCATTCCACTTGTTTAGGAACCAATTGGCTTTTTAACACTATAAGTTTCAAGGCTTATCGAGAAAAGTCGTGATCAGTACCCAGCCGAACTAAAGTAATTCCGAACTACATTTTAAGATTTCTTGCCCTAATGAGCTCATCTTAACAAAATTCAAAATTCATTTACATCCTCTCCGCCATGACAGGTTCCTCCCATGAAATTTTACGCATTTTCAATACCGACACAGACATACTTAGTTGCCGATCCAAAAAGAAAGTTATGGCAAAACAACATTCTCAAGTGTCAATATCAGCTTCATCTCATCAGTTGATTCCTAGGATATAATTTATGACCACGCCAAGCCGAGTGAAACAATCTATAATCTATACACGAACTACAACCAGCCAAGCAAACCTATCATTAATCCATAGCCTACTAGTAATATCTACTACAACCTATTCACGTTCGAGTTTGAATTTATATTTGTGTAAAAATGTATCCTAATTGAATTCAAGTCCACAAAATATACGCATCACTTCCAACATTCCTTTCATTAATACAATCTTTCCAACCAATCCAATTCTATAACAATGCCCTACCTCCCTAAGTCTAGACTTCAGACAATAATTTCCAATCTCATCTTCTCAGACAAAAGCCAGCTCATCACCATCTATGATCAAGTTCCCAGTTAAACAGCATTGCCTTCCTCGCCAGGTACGTAAATTGTTGATCTTTACAAATACACGCAATGTATGCATGACAGAGTTATTTTTTTCTATTTCATATTGTTACCAAAGTATAAAGATGCAAACATTTTTCGTTTTTTAAACCAACCCAACCGTAAAATGATACACAATGCGATCCAATCCAAATCCTCGAAGTCGAAGCCTCACTCAAATCGGGCTGAATTCAATTCCTTTCTATTCTATTAAGTACTAATTGTGCCCGCTAACTAAGATCCGACCAAACCAAGCAATGCTCAATTTACTGCTAGTAAGCCTCGTAATACGAGCCTCGTATAAATATAACTCTAGGAAACCCACGACCACAATAGTTTTCGTATCGACAGACATGTACCTAAATACGTGCATCCTCTGTACTAGACCTTGATACTGGATGTAAGAGGATAGTAAATGTTATTTTTTACCAACAACCTGCGTAGCTAAGTTATGTGCGTATCAAAATTTTGCATACCAACACCACTTATTACCAGTCTTGACTCGAGCCATCCTTTAAATTGTTGTAAACAATTCATTTACCACCAACTCTTAATAATTTTAAACCGTGGAAGTGACGATCCTGATCCTATCAATGGATTAATTTTTTTATACCCAACAATTAATTCTATCAAATCACTTCTCTCCCAGAAACATCCTCAATTCCAAGAAGCTCCACCATACAAAGAAATGCATACAATGCAATTAATACTTCAAGGTATGCAACCTCCCATTGCACGCCATAAAATGCATTCTCTAACTAAAATGCATGCATGCTTAATAAAACTAAATGTGATAAAAAGACGTAGTATCCACAGTGGATTCCATTCCAACCACGCCGTCGAGTCATCACCCACCTTAGAATGCAACCATTATCAAAATTACATTAACCACCATCCTCATTTTTCCTTACTTTACTTTTTTTACCATCTCCAACCAGCTTCAAGGTAGTATTACCACAACCTATAATCAAAACAGTTCCTGGTGTGATGCGATGCGATTCAAGATCCAGATCGACATCCACAAAAATCATGTCGAATTCATACAACTGCCAAAATCGCATTGTTTTTAAAACATCAAATATCTTCCGACGTCGGTAAAATGAATCCTAGTAATTCTTACTGCTCACTTCAATGAATACCAAAAACCATGACGGAAATTACCACCAGCCAAAAGATGAGCAAATGATAATTACGCGGCGTAATTGACGCCGAAATGTGCCAGACTTGGTAAGACCATTGACCAGACGAGACTCAAGGATAAATATGGATAATTTTGGTATCAGTCATTCATCAACTAATACATGATTATGGACCAATACTAATTTCAGGATGGGTGGCACAATATGCAGACTTAACCATGCAACTCTAACTGCGCCATTATAACAGATTTATCCCTGTAGTAAAATGAACACTTGCCTCACGTCACAGTAGTGCTCTACTTATAGCTATTTTATGGCCAGTTACATTACAAACCGATGAATTGAATTGAAACAGCGTTAGCATAAGTAGAGTCGGATAGTAAATATTATTCTGATTCGAGACTATATTGTTCAAGGAATGATGTCATTTTAGGTTGTGTTACTTGGCAGAAATTAATCCTATAATTCGTATTATACAAGTACAAAGACATGGATGAAACCGAATTAAGTTGGAATACTGAATTTTTGATAGCTCACCCATTACTAAGTAAACTGTAGTTTGAATTTTGAATTGATTAAATGAATTTCATTTTGATTTCAATATCAAAATTGTAGGCAAATTTTCCAAATTTAACCAAAATTGATATTCCAATGTCGATCACTAACCAATCAATTTTGGAAACAAACAATGTACAAATATTTCCGAATCAAAGTTTAATTATCAAAATCCATTTTTAATCCAAAAACTAATTCGAGTCTTGATAATCTTCCATGTAATCAACGATTTGTTTAATCAAAACCAAACAATTATTAATTTCTTACCTTCTGCCAAAGTCTTCTTAACTGGACGACACAGTTCAACCCTAATTACTTAATCACACCGAAAACTCTTAATCAATCCCACACATTCGAGCTCATTTCCTTGAGCAAATCCAACGCCTTTTAGTTCCTTCACATTTTAAGTTTTAATCCAAATTCCAAACCTCAAACTTGTCTCACTTTTTGTACCTCTTAAAGTCACATATTACTAAGTAAGTACATCCAATAATTCACTCTCCCTTTCTCCGTAATTCATCCGGATTAGCTTTCTTTTCCTCCTAATCCATCGGCTTCTTAAATTTTAACTCTTTTCATAGAAAACTGACTTGTCTCCCATTCACAAGAATGTTTCCTTCTCGCCAGTCTGCCTCCTTTCCTTCTTCTTGTCTAGCAAACCAAGTCTGGCTGGAAGTAAGTAAAGTAAGAGACAGAGCCGGATTTCTGAATTTTTTGTACTTTACCACACCGTCCATCCACACCAATGAGAATTCTGGTCCATCCCCGACTCACAATTGTCAGACACAGAGAAACGAGGTGGTAGTGTTACCATTGGTAAGGCATATACTGGTTTAAACTATGGGAAATACGGCATAGCACTCTGTGGCACTTGCGTCTTCTACTTTTTACCGTCTGCCAACGTTGGCGAGTCGGTAGACGAGAGTGAAGTACCGAGTCTGGGTTATGGGAAGGATATAACAAAATGCAGTAACTGGTTTGCTTGCTTCAATTTTTGGTTGTAAAGAACATTTGCGTTTAAGGAGATTCCAGAGCTTGTGTGGTAAGCTTTCTGGGAAATAAGCACTTCTTCCGAAGTCAATCATGTTATCCATTAAGTGAAAGTTTGATAAGTTTACAAAGAGAAAGTTGAATGCTCCAAAAACACCACTTTCTCCAAGGAACGACTTGTTTTTGGCTATCTTCACCTTTGTCCGTCCTTCTATGTTTTGCAGACTTGCAACTTCTTAACAAGAACTTCTTATACTTTCCTTATGCAAGTTGGCTACAGTCTAGGTGAGGATCTGTGTTCATTTATCATTTTAATAGCAAGTTCTCCTACCAAGTATTCGACTTTAATGTGAACTCGTGGATTGTGTTATGCTTGGTAATGACTATAATGCAAATTCATATTTATATGGTAGACTACTTACCAGTGGTAGTCTACCATATTCCGACCTACTCTATTACCGTCTGTAATATACAGACGAACAATAAAAAATAGTATGGTTTGGGTGAGGATTCCCCAAGTAATACGTCCTTTATGCATGGTATCCTTGTCTAGTCACATTATGTCCATCGGTTCTTCCTCATACTGTGACACAAACCATGACAAAATATTTGCGAAATTAATACGCATCTTAACCTTAAGGATACATATAATTCTCTTGGAGAAAGCATGACCCGGTGAAGGTGAAAACCAGACTAAACATTGGACAAAATTCTGAGAATTTTCCTCTAAATAAACATAATTCCTCCGTCTACATGGCTATCAATCCCCACACATAAAAACAATGGTAATGATGACGAATGTGGTTAAATAGTAGTATATGTGTATTCATACTCCGTCTATCCGTTATGCTTACTTACTCGTCTAGCCGGCATATACAAGTCCTGTATAAAATATTATTAAAAGCCTGCCTGCTATGGTACATGTTAGTCTTGAATGCATACCCTGCCAAAAACAGAGCATGCAGATCTGATTGGATTGAGTAGTTGGGCCTGTTTCGTTTTAATATCCAATCGAATAGGATTTTACATGTGTTTTCTTTCTCCACTCAATTTTTGCACAGATTACTTGCGAATGCAATGCACTCCCTCCCCGACTGATCCCTGGTCTGGTTGACTTTACTAACTAAAGTTTAGTTATGTTTGCTAATGCACAATCCAATGTTAGTTAGTAAGATATGGGGTTACTACATTGTAAATGCATATGTGGTCTTGTTGCTTAATGCACCACAATGTCGTGGTCGTCCTTTCACATCCCAAAGTCATAATGGAGGACGGCGTGGCTTTTAGAATTGCATGGGTTTGCTGTGCACTTCTTGCTAATCTAATGTCTGTCTGGGATAGGTTTTAGATGGGAGCTGGGTTGATTCGGACTTATCTTTAGTGCTGGGATGATAACCCGAAATTAAAACTAAGGATTGGATGTATCTGGACTTTAGTAATTATTTGCTGAATGGAATGGCTGCCGATAAATATGTGTCTGTTTTATTTTATCCATCATTCTTGCTTGGTTGGGTACATTTCATGCAGCTATTTGATAATTTGTGTTGCATGTGGATGGGTTTAAAGCAAGAAATTTAATTTAAAATTGGCTTTAATTGTTTGCTAACTCATATTTTTTTTAACCTGGTGTGGGAAATGCTTGGAAATATTATATTTTGCTCATTTAATAATGTAATTTACATATTTAAGTTAATACAGTTTGTTGTTTCATTACCTTATTATGTGAATTATTGATGGAAGGCATACTACACAAAATTTAGCTATCCAGTAAACATTACCAGATAATGGAAATATACAAATTGTTCCAGGCTAAATTTACCCAAGTTTAGGTATCCAGTAAGTACATTATATTTATAAAATACTAGTTTTGCTCTAGGTTATGTTAATTCCAGACTTTGTCTTCTTTTTTTCTATTTTGTTACGTACCTCTTCCTAAATAATTGCGTGTGCTGTGGTTATTCTGGTTAAGAAAAATATATCGACATTGAAAAAATCAACCAGGTTTTTTTCCGTCTGCGGTAAAATATAGGAAAGCTTGATGACGGTGATGGGTGGGTCACCTTTATTTGACCCTGAACAACCAGGGGAATGGGTTACATTACTTATTTACTTGTGTACCTAATAATAATCCCAATCCAACACTTGTCCGTCCGCCCCATAGGCGTGAGACGTTGGTCGACGGATGCCTGACAGTCTGTGCTAAGCTTGCGAATCTTTGGCACAGACTTCAGCTTGAGAGTAGACAAAAAAGAATTATTTTTACTTCTTTTTGCTACTATGCCACATAATCCCATCTCTTTGACAAAATGACACAAGTTATTTGGAGTTCAAGGTGAAATTGCTTGAAATATGTTTCTATTTAAACTTTCACCATACTTTCTCCAACTTCAGCCTTATCAAGAATTTATTTATGCCTCGAAATTTCTGTTTATCCAGCAACTAGTAACTGAAACAGATTCAATTACACTCAAGGACAGACGCTAAGCCGGTT
>JAAXNX010000682.1:0-24478 GCA_036491905.1 Folsomia manolachei | reverse complement strand
AAGGCAGCCAACTGTAAATATTGGTAATTAGACGAGTCCACTTAGGAAAGGCAATTAAATTTATAGTATTTGAACAGCTTTTAAATAAACAGGAGTATAATTGCTCATCGTTTAAGCTATTAACTTCCAAAGGAAGCCATTTTCAAAATTGACAGTGTCAGCAAAATTACTAATGTATCTCTGTTTTTAACATCATTTTAGCAGCAGCATTTTACTTTGGATTCCTTCATCCATTATTGAAGGATTAGTACTTAACTACCATGCTGGTAGCACCATCCATTAACTTTCGAAGCAAAAAAGTTTGAGGAAGTTGACGTTGCGTAAATTCCACTCCCACAGACAGACGTATTGGTTAGGAATTTAGATCGTTATTACAAGAGGATTACATCACAATCAGAAACGGAAGCAAATACTCCAAACAGCTAGTGGCAGAGGAAAAAGAGACAAACTGTGTAAAAGGGTTAAAAATAGCTGGTTAAATACCTACGCTAAAAAAGTGACAGACGCATCAGACCACGCGATATCCAGCAGAATGCTGTAGTTTGAGCAAAAAGATCTCTCGGGACAAAATGTGAATTGAATTGCGTTCAGTCAGGCGAAGCGTTTAAAACAGGGCGCAGGCTGGAGTTTTGCAAAAAAAAATGGATTTAAATTAATCCCTACATCCACCCAGGCCGCATAATAATAGAATAAATTACAAAGTACGTGTGACACACATTCAATCCCAATTACAGTGAAGGTCAGATGGGCAATTATCAATTATTCTAGTCAGGCTGGCATCCTCTGTCGTAAGTAGACCGAATCCGACCACAAACAAGGGCTGCATAAATCAAATTACAACACATATTGTATTATGAAATGAAGTAAGTCGCTAAAATAATCCCATAAATAACTCATCTTTCTTGAAAACCTGGAGAAAAGTAACTACAAACTCAACAAAGCGATCGGATCTCTGATGCCATTGGACTGCATCCTACCACACTCATAATCCGAAATACTCCCAAAAATGTAATCTATCCAGTCGTGATATATCTGGAAAAATTTAACCAAATATTTAATTAATATAAGTGCGAAGAACCAAGAAGCGAAATATTCAAAGTATTAAATCGTATACATAAGATACATAAATGTCTAGTAGACTCTTTAGAAGGGATTCTTCCAAGACCAAAAATTCTTCGGAAACCTCTAATTTTTCCAATGGGAATCTTAGAGGAAATAACAATAACAACAATGATAATAAGAAGGACTTTTCCGATAGAAAAGCCCAACTAACCCCCCTCGAGTATCGGGTTACACAGGATCGTGAGACGGAGAGGTATGAAAGACAATTATTAATTAGTATTTAGGAAACTAATTTTCATTATTCTCCAGACCATTTAGCAACAAGTATAATCGACACTGGGAACCGGGAACGTAAGTCGCCATCATTACAAATTACAACAATTGAAACTAAATGCATGCAAATGCACCATATTTAACCAGAGCTCATTAGTTTATTGTGTTTAATTTTGTAATTGCAGTTACCACTGTGTCGTCTGCGAGGCCGAGTTGTTTCAGTCGAGTACGAAATTCGAGTCAAAATCCGGATGGCCTGCCTTCTCAAACGTCGTCGATCCCAAAAGGGTTAAGCTTACTGCAGATCTCTCACATAGTACGTTTACTAATTCAAATCTTACTGAATTTTTATTACGCAGAGGATTTAATTGCAATTTAATTACACAGTTGGAGCGAATCTTCTCCTTCTCATCGCCAAACCAGACCTGGCTCGAACGGAAGTGTCTTGCGCAAATTGTAATGCCCATCTCGGCCATTTGTTTAAAGACGGGCCGAAACCAACTGGGCTCAGATATTGCATTAATTCATCTTCCCTTCATTTTGTCACTTCTTCCGATGAGGATACCGCATTCTCTTCTTCGTCTGCAGAAGAATCACGCAGTCCTAACGGAAACAATATCAATGTCGACTCGTCCACGTCCAGATTTCAAGAATTTCCTTGCAACCCGGAAAACAGTTGTGGCCTTTCTTCGCCAAATCGTCCTTCCAACAGCAGTTCTGGAGACTCCAAATCCCAAACACTCCCACCCATGGCCACACTCTGCCTAAATAACCAGCAATGCCAAAAACGAATCACTCCGACTTCACATAATTCTAAAGTTATCTTCAAGTAGTAAACCAGAAGAAAATTCATCTCAACGTGAAGGGTCTGAGGACAAAACATCTCGTCGCCCATTTTCACCAGTGCAACCTCAAAAACCAAATATAAACCTGGAAACCTCTCCACCCAAAGAGAATCCAATGTTCCCAAAGTGTACTTCCTACAAGCCAATTAACTCCAATGTCAACCAGGATACCAAGCAGCTCACCCCTTTCTCCACATCTACACCAACTTTGAGTAGCACGGGCAGCAGTCCATTTGGGGTTAGAGGTTCCTCAGGAAGATATTTCATCCTCGAAGGGAGCATCCCTTACCGCAGCAAGGATCCACTTTTTCCAGAAACTTGACACTCAGCAGCCCCCTCAACCTCATCCCAGTACCAGCACCAACAATGGAAGCGTATCTAATTCCAATTCCATCTGTAATTCTCCATCTCGTTCATCCTTCGCTAATAGATTTGTCAACTCCGTGTCATCTGGGAGTCTTGGACTGAGAAGGACAGGAGAAATCTCCGTGTCAAATGATAACCCGAATCAAAATGGAAACGTATCAGTAGCAAGGATACCAACCAGACGTGATTCTGGACCCCATGGCTTCTCCCTTCTTTCCGAAACGGTGTCCTCTGCCCCCAACCCCCTGAAGGAAACTGTCCTATAGAAATAGCCACTGTGACAAAAGTAACCCTGAAACCCCATCATTTATGAAATACTCATTCTAGTCATGTTTTTGTGAGTGTACCTCAGCTTTATGATTTATCATTTATTATGCATTTATGTACCTTTAAAAAACCAAAGTTTTTAATTAATTAACAACGTTCTCATTCTTGATATTAGGATGAAACACCGAAATGAATATTATTAAGTTTTTGTTCTATTTGAAACAGTATTGACAACTCATAATTTAAAAAAAAATAAAAATAAATGACAAACAGTATTAATTCAAAAATGCCAAGTAGTTGTCGCAAAATAATTTGCAATCCTTTTGCATCCAAACAATCCCAGCTCACCCATTCACAGGAGACTAAATTCTGCCACCAATATTTTGCCCGGATTGGATTTCAAATATGCTCGGAAGAGAATTTAACAAATTTTAGAAACTCGAAGGAATCTTATCGAAAATTTTGAAGCACTTTGTATTTGATAACAACTTACCCACTCGGAAGTTTGGCGTTGTCGCAAATTAGCAGAGGTGAGTGTAGAATTGGATTGGATTGAAAAGAAAAGGAGTGAATTAATCAATTATCTTTGGTTTTAGGATGACGTAAACACAAAGGAAGACCAACGTCATTTAATAATGGAAATAAAATTTACTTATTTTTCATTCCTTAATATTTTTTAACTCGCTGGCCTGGGGGTGGAGGCAGATGCTTACATCCCACCCAACAACACGTCTATAATTGTAAGGACAAAAACATTAGCGAAATATATCCAAAATTCTGAATAACGTTTTAACTAACTTAACTTTTTCCACAGATTCAGCCATTTAACTGCAGCCATGTTTTCAACCATCCAGCTTTCGTTATTGTTGGTGCCTGTGCTAATCGTCACTGGGGCTGTTTTGCCATTGAATAATACGGGAACAGGAAAAATTCAAATTGACCAAGGAATGCCTTCCTCGGGACTACCTGCCATTCTACCAAACGACACTGGGAAGGATAACGTACTGAAAACTACCAAAGTCGATGACAACACGGAAATGCTAACGGCTTCGAAAAGAAAAGAGACTGCGGCTGAGAGTGAGACGAATGTTGGGAAAGATAGTTCAGGCGTGAATGTGAAAGCTAGTAGTACAACGAAAAATAAGGTAATTAAAAATACTTATTAACCACATTTAAAAAGTTAGGCCTTCAAAGAATTTTAATCCATGCTCAATAATGTTGTAGTTAACTCCGGAGAAAGTAGCAGTGGACACAACTAAGCCTCAAGCATCGTCCCCGGATCCAGTAGACAAAAAACCTATAAACCTTCTGGCCATATCAAGCTCGACAGCTTCTTCTATTGCAGATAGTTCAGGCGAAGTTCCTCCGCCCGTTAATAAGTTACCAGTGCCTCAAAATATAGATACAGAAGATAATCCACCATCACCTAGCCAAAGTACGACGAAGGAAAATGGTGCAAAACAACCGTCGACCTCTAATAAAAAAGACAACAATGCACCCTTGGATAAAAACAGTGAAGACATCTTGGGCCCTGATCAATTACAGGTTCCAGGAGAAAATGACGATTATCCCATGTCGCCAAATCTTGACGGAAGCGAAGAAATGATACCATACGCGGCTGGAAACGATGAAAATATTGCGAAATCTAAACCTGATGCTAAAAATACGGATTCTCAAAACATCAAGCAGGAGCAGGATACTCCGAATCGGAAAGAAACATTCAAATACCATTCTAAATTAGAGAAATACGAAGAGACTGAGGATGGAGGGTACTTTAACTACTTTGTGTTTATCACTACATTTCTGGTCCTTCTCCTTCTTGCGTACCATAACAAGCGCAGGGTAATATTTATTTTATGTGATATTGAATTTTATAGATGTACTGACTGTTTGAAAAAGTTGAAGACGTATTTTTGCTTTGCAGTTGGTTGCTTATATCGTGGAGGGACGCAAACCTCGCGCATCACGCTCTCGGAGAAGATCTTCATCCGCTTCTGGAACTTCTTATCGGAGATTGGAAAACAATTTTGAATGATACAAATCCGACGTTTAAAACTACCAAACCAGAATTGAAGAGAATATCGCAAACTAGCACATGTGGCCAACACTCGTAATTATCCCTTCGTCGAGCTTGTGTCCCCAACTATGCTACGATAAATTGTACAAGTCTCCTTTTCAAACATTATCTTAAGCTACAATTAATTTAACGAGTTTATTCTGATTGAATATGCATTTATAAAAGGCTCCAGTGCAAGTAGTTTATTTGTACCTAATGAAATCAAACGTGATAGATAAGCCCAGCTAAAAAGATTTGGATTTTATGAATTATATATTATATTGTATTATTTATACGAATGTTAGTACATACGTACAATTACACCCGTTTAGCTTAATAAAACCAAGCCAAAGTATTTCAACCAACAATATATCCAAAAAAACCTTCATTAAACTTTTAAGATTATCTGGGTTCATTGCGGCTTTTGCATCTTTTCTGTGGACGGGATACCTCACCGTATCTTGGAGGGGGTGGAATCCTAACTACGATGACTGCAGTTAGGAATCCTACTATATTTTAAAATGAAATATTTTAGTACTGTTAAATCAGCATTATCAACTTATGCCATGATGAAAATAAACCCTCGATGATAATGTATATTTATTGATTAGTTTGGAGACAACAATAAGTAATCCAGTGTGGAGGGTGCTAATTATTGAGTAATATTATAATTTTTGAAATTGGAACAGAATTTGTCAACTTTTGCTGAGCAGGACCATTTAGATCGGCGTGTCGATGTCGAATGAGATTGACGGTGGGCTAGGCGTAGACCGTAATTTGGGTTGTGAAGTCGTCACCATTATCTTTGGAGAACTTTTTCTTCTTGGGGACGAAGTTTCTTGGAACGCCAAACGTTTCGTGGGACTCGAGCTGTTGCTGCTATTTCCTGTAGCATTGTTGGAAGAATCCGCAATAGAAATTCGTCTCAAAGCTCCTTTTTGAGGTGAGGCAGATACAGAACTGGACGTCGACGCGGCCACGGTCGGAAGTGTTGGAATCTTGGTATTAACCTGAACCGGAACTGCTTTAATCATCGAATTTTCCAAAGAATTTAAAAAATTTGAATCCAGTGATGGCATCCCTGTTGAGGAAGAAATTGTCTCGGCGTCATCCAAATCCAAATCTACCACAATTCTTGGTGGGGCTGATGCAACTGGAAATGTCAATTGTTACACGATTTTCTGCATGAAGAATCAAAATCTCACCTGCGCCACTTCCTCCAAGACTTTCTTCTCCAGTTGTCGACGGGAAACTGTTGACTTTATTGAAAAGTTTCGTGGACTCAATCTCCGTAATTGGTTGTTGGTGTTGAATCGTTTCACTGTCGTCTCTTACAACCCTCCAGTTCAGCTTCATGGTCGTCATTGGGATTCTGATCGTGTCCAAGGATGTCACTGTCTCCATCCGCCATTAGACTGTCTGGATCCTTGATAACCTCCAATAGTGCCACGGAGCCAATTGTTATCGGAATCTGAATTTTAATAACTTTATACGGAAAGTTTGTCGCTTCCGCAGAAAACTGTAGGAGAAAACCCGAAATTTACTACATTATTCATAAATAGTTGAATATTTTGGCAATCCACCTTCACAAAGTAATTGATCTTGACATCGGAATACTCTGCGGCATTGGATGAAACCACGCTATCCTGTGGAATGACTAGATTTTCATTCCATCTTCGATAATCATCCGAATCGTCTTCTGGCATTAAATCCGTAAGACTTGTTTTTACCGTGGTTCTTCGTTCAATCATTGTTTTTTCTTTGGTCATCACTGTAATCTCCTGTAGTTCAAAGAAGTCAGATTCAGGTCAACAATGTTTAGTCAAACATTAACAACCTGATTACCTGAACAAGGGAAAGTGAGACAAATGTGAATTGAGAATCCGTCTGCACGGCCAGATTAACGATGACTTCATCCCCCGGAAGGAATCCTTGTTGACCTACTCTGACCCCGATGGAGGTATAATTCAGTGTGCAGAAGCAGGGTGGAAAGAATGCCAGCATACTTCGAGATTTAACCTCAGAAAATGATTTGGCCAAGGATCCCAGCTCCCCAGCCCCATTCAAGTCCAGTACCCCTTGAACCGGAAATACTAAAACTTCCCGACGAGGTTTGGGTTCCTTGTGGATAAGTGCCTCCATCTTGTACCATATCGTAATTGTGGGGGTGCTCAGGGACGAGGGCAGATTTGCTGGGAGAACGTATTCAAACGGGAAAATGTGCGTTCCTTCCCCAAGCGTTTCTTCAGAGGCTGCATGAAAAAGGTAGAAATTAATATGTGGACATTTTTAGTAGGAATTTAATGAAATTTGGGACCACCATATTTGAAAATTGTGTCAAAGAATTGTTTCCTAGCCCGATGCTGTTTAGCTTGCTGTTGTTCGAAGCAGTTGCTGTCCTCGGACCATTTTATTATGGCGTGACCCTCGAATTTTAGGTAAATCCCTGTTCAATCAAGTCATTTACACGTTCTTCACAAGTCTTAAATTAGTCTTTTATGGGTGAAATTATGGGATTTTACCGTGGTGTGCAGAAGACTCGGTCACAATTATGACAAACTTTCCCGTGACCTGCTCACCGGCTTGGTAAGGCTCGTTTTGTTTGTCAAGAAATATTTGAAATAGTTGAATAGGCATTTTTGCAGGATAGCTTTCAACAATGATATCAAGGACCAAAATATTTGATAGACTGAATTTCAGTGTTGATCGGGTGAAAGTAAAAAGGTAAAAGTCGGCCGTGTTTTTTCAAGACAAAAGACACACCAGGAATTGCATGGGTGTGGCTGTGACAGCCGGATATGCGATGAAATAAAAAAAAGTCATTAATTTGTCGTATTCCGTCATATACGTAGGATAGCATGGGTTGAATGGAATGACAAAATGATCATTTTATATCCACACTTAATGGGAAGAACGGTGAGCCAGCACAACTTGATGTGACAAAAATGATGCATGTGCAAAAGTTCCCAGTTCGTGGCGAATAAAAGTTTGCGCTGACTTTCACCGAAACGATTAGTTTCATTAATTAAGGTAATGGAGCTAAAACATAAAAACTGACACCTTCTCCATAACCTTGTCATATGTAAATATGTCTGGTTGCGTGTGAAACCCGCATATTTCTGAATTATGATAACGTCATGTTTGACTTGTTGCGAATCCCTACTTGTGCATGTCCATGTGCAAAAAGACAATTTGTAACCCAGAGAAAGGCAATTAATCAATTTGTATTAAATGGAATGAAATTAGAGCAGATCAAGCTGCGGGGTCAAGATCACAAGGACGATTAGTTAATTGTCCAGTTGAGCGAATCCACTTATTTGCCACTATAACAGAAATTATTGATTCAGTTCTCTGACTAATTTAAGAATGACCTAGATACTGACCCCATTTAATGCCTTGTCCAACGGGACATCCTCCATGCAAGGACAACTTATCCTTGTCCCCATTTCTTTTCAGGTTGTACCAAAATATAGCCGAACCCTTGACTGGGGTGACGACCACACCCACACGTGGAAATGCCGTTCCTCCTCCAAGTCTTACGTCCGAAAGCTACGCAATAAATTATTCTCCTTTAATTTCTTAAATTCTGCCTTACTTGTTTGCACTTACATAAAACATAATCGTGGCGATACGATCCCCACGCAGTTTTTCGGATGGTGTTTGGGTTTCGGATGCAAAATGCTGCAGAATTAATTACGGTTAAGATTCAAACAGTTAATTACTCNTGCTGCAGAATTAATTACGGTTAAGATTCAAACAGTTAATTACTCGTAATTAACAATTACAGCATCATCATAAAGAGTATCGAAATGTTGCTGATAATGTCCACCAATAGCTCCATAGCTGGATATTTGTAGGTCCTCGGCACAGAATCCGGATTCTGCATTTAATCCCGTGAGGTCTTTTATTAAGTTGGGTAGATTTCTAGTAGTTAAACAAAAAGTATTTTAATTATTTAATCCAATCTGACGCATGAATTATTAAAGTAAAGTATTCAAACCTTACTTTAAATCAGGAACATGATGATTGTCTCCACTTTCTCGGACCCAAGTTACGGCAGAAGTTCTTATATCCGATTTCTGGTCTCGATTCTCCGGCGTGCCTAAAACCCGAGACTAATTAAAAATTAGGTTAAATCGAACTATTCGTAATTAAATAATTTATTAAATTTATTTTACTGACACGAAGGAGATGTGGACCAGCTCCACGTTTTATTTGATCAATAGTTCCATTTCTTAGAATTCCGTAAAACTGGAGAATTGGTGGAGATTTGGAGTGCTCTTCCACACCCACCGGAGACAGGAATGTTAGTGGACTATCTTTTTTGAAATAACAGGTAAGCTGACTGCGAATGTTTTCGTCCTGAGTAAAAGTTAGTTTAGAAATAAATGGATTTTCATAATTTCACAATAAATTACAAGAAGATTACGGCCACCACAAAGAGCTAGAAAATTCCAGACATCCATCCAAGTGTCTTGTTCTAGACCGGTTTCTAGCTGACTTTGACGATGAGGTGGGATACTGTCCCCCAGTTTTCTGGGGACGGTTAAAATGCTAATATTTGATTCTAAGGCGTGAGGGAAATACATGTGGCTCATGACTTCGTCCAACCCGGTGGAAAGAAGCCCTTCATTGTGCTGTTACAACAATTTAAAGGAATACAATCATCAATTGTTACAAATGAAGAAATTGTTGACCTATACTTTATTGACTGTAGTTTCCAAATCCTCTAAAATATCGCTATAAGAAGCGGAACAATCTTCTTGGTGTGTGACTGCATGCAACGCTTTCTCCAAGTATTGCACCGCCACAGAAAAGTGACCCGTGGTCAACGCCAAAAGTCCGATATGACGCAGATCAAACGCAGAGGTCAACTTCGGACCTGGCTCACCAAAGTCTCCTGCAACAAACTGACCCAGAACAAATTGGAATTAATATGGCACTAATTTTAAGCCATATCCTCCTACCTTATCGATTGGAATGGAGAAAGTTGACTGAATCCGAAGCAGTCCATTTGCTGCACCATCAAGATCTTCTTGATTTGGGATCCGAATTTCTTCCGACAGTTGGTCAATTAGAGTCACAAAATCTGATGGAAATGTGTCATGATGTATTTTTGTGCATAATTTTCTACTACCATTTTCAGTTACCAGTCTCTATCTCTGTCCCAAAATGATTCACTAGTTCCGGTAACTCTTTTGAGAGCCTACGAAGTATTTTATAAGCAGCCATTGGATTACTGGATGTATACTCTTCCAGTGCTTGAAGTTCCTTTTCTCCACCGAATTTCGGAGTGTGGGCCAGCCAGGGTCGACTTTTTGACCAAGAGCGTGCCTTGGACCGACTGATAATCCGACGCAGTGGAGACTCTTTTTCTGGACGAAGACTTGTCTCGTATTCTTGCAAATAACTAGATAAATACTTTCAGAAACTAAACCAACGGCAGGTTTTAGATCACACTTACTTATCAATTAGAGCCAGTCTTTCCATGAGAAGAGTTTTATAATTGAGAACAGATGCAATAATATCCTGTTCCTGTCTCGCTAACCTTTGAATCCCAACCATGGATGTGTAATAGTCTTCATCCTTCCGCAGCCCGGCAACCTCTGCCACACCCACCAGAAAGAAATATGCAAAAGAAGCCAACCACACAAATAAAATGGTAGCAAACATTTTCTTCAATGGACTAGTGGCAAGTAATTGTGATTTATTATTCAAAACATCAAAACCAAGTAATTCCAGTTTCATCTCATTTACATTATTCCAAGTAATTAGATGGATTTGGACCAAATCATTTGGAGAAAGCAAACAAGCAAAATCTGTTCCATTCCTTATCAAATATTTGATTAGCTGCTCTGTCTCAAATTAGGGCATAAAACTAGTGCCAGGGTTCCTCGTGAAACTGTTTTATAACAAAAGAACTTGTCAAACTCTGCATTTTTTATTGGATTCATTTCATATTTTGTCCTTGAACATAAAAACCGTGAATAACGACATTTTGAAGTGATATGCAATGGTTTCCTTATAATGCAACAACTCACAAAATAGGGTGGCATCATGAATGATTCACATTTTGACTCCATTCAGTTACAGATACTATTTTCATGTCTCCGCATCCCATTTCCAGCTTTACTATCCTCCCTCCCTTGAAAACTCTCACAAATCAGACGTCAGTCAAAGTGCTTAAAAATTTAAAACGAATCCGATCCCATCAATAATGGAGCCCATTATCTTGACAGAAACAATAACAAAGTAAAAACTCTTCCCCTATTTTCACCAGCACCCCTGAATAACCAAGTCCATTTTAAACAAAGTCGTGAACAAGGGGAGAACTGTATTCAAAGGGTTCTTACTTTTCGGAGTGTAGCTAAACTTGAAACTGGATCCGAAATGGACCATTACTTTAAAATACGGGTCTTTCAAACACCGTCTTTTCGAGGTGACAAGGAAATCCTGGGCTTGTCGCCTCCCTCCTAAACTTGTTTATGGGTGGATGGTGGAAAATTGTGAAAATTTTTAAAAATTTAAAATTGGAAGGCAATTTCATGTAATTTATTTGGCTTGAAATTTGATCTGTGTCTCGGTTGGGACGCTGGGTTTACGCGAGATGAACATTTTATGACAACTTTTTATTTTACAGTTTTATGAAAGGGTTCCTTTTTACGGATGACTCACAATCTGTCACGGTCACGCTGAGTTGGGTGTAAAATGCAGTCTTGTGTGCGTAAGTCACTAAAAATTCATGAGAAATTGGGCTTACGCTACTTTCTGGCCTATTTCAAATTGAAGGGTGGAATGAGTAATTAGCTCAGTCAGAGTCAGAGTCAGAGTCAGAAGACAAGGCTTAGGACACAATTGGATTATGGACAGAAACAAATTGGTGTTGACATGGGATGGCAGATGCGTTTTCTCTGCTGTTTTAATGAGCTGGGTTACATCACATCAAAACAAGGCAGGGCACCTAATTTATCAAAGGGACCCCAACAAAAAAAGTAATCAGCGTCCATTTCTCTCGTCCATCCGAACCAGTTTAAAATAACAGAAATAAAAAAGACTTGTTTAAAATTCTGATGTCATCACATCAATTCGTCATCCTATCATAGTCCGTTTGGAAATTGTGCCGATAATAAATGACTTTTTATTCATAATCATAATCAAGCTTGGTGCACGTGTCTCCTAAAACTGGGTAGATGCTTATTTTTTAAAGTTTTATATACCTAATTTTACGCTAAAACGGTTCCAAACCCATCAAAATTATGTGTAAGGATCCATCTCTTTCCTGCTAACGACAAAAATCTTGTCGAAACAAACCACCAAAGATTTCCAAGCTTTGGAGGCTGTTCTCCCAAGAAGCTTCCGGTGTGAGTGGAAATGTTCCAGGACAAAGGTTACGGAACAAAGGATAAGGAGAGCAATCAAAATGTAGAACGAGCCACTGATATGTTTTAGTGTAAGATTGTCATCAGATCCGTCACCCGCACCGAGATTCTTGTCTGCTTTCTCGGTTTGATTTGTGGCAAACCACCATTCCCGTTTCAGCACTCGGACCGTGTGATACATATCCCAGTCTTCCCATACCTGTGGTAAAGACGTTATTAATTTGTATCTACTGAATTCGCAATATTTTTGCATGTCCTTCTTACATCCGCCAAATGGAAGGCTCGCGTGTAAGACAACCATTTCCCAAAGTTGTTTCTGCACAGAAACATTATTAAATGGATCTCATTATATAATCTTGACAACATTATCATTCTCACCTATAGATTGATTTCCCTTCGGTTGCCAGTCCCAAGAAGATATTGTACGTATGTGCCGGAGCAAAGACTAACTTCCGAGTGTCTGCCTCACTCAAATTCCTCTCTTTAAGGTGTCTCAATGCAAAATCGTAGGCAATACAGCCATATTTTGAAGTCACAACTTTCTCCAGACATTCCAACCCCACCCCATTGACAACTTCCATTTCATTCACTAACTTAACATAGACAGGGTCCGTCGAAGCTGCAAGTGTGTTATAAGCAGAATCTCCATGCTTCATAAATCCCACGACATATTTTGAATAAGCCAACTCGTCAAATGTGGTAGGAAGTGTTTCAATCAGTGGAAATGCCAGCAAACTAACCAACTTTGATCTGTACAGGGTTGTGAGGACTAGAGTAAAAAATAGCCAGATTGCAACAAAAGTCCGCAAAGGGGTGAATGTAGGCATGACACAATCCTGATCGAGGAAGGACGTAAGAACGAATTGAAGTTGGTAAGAAAAATTCCAGATTTGTTGGGAAACCATGCCCCGTCTCGCGAAACTGAGAGAGTCTCCAGAACCCAGGTCCAACCAGAAGATGGCTTTAATGATAAAGGTAAAAACGACAAAGGCAACCAGTGTGGAGGCAAAGATGCAGCCCCACATGGCTAGGTCAAAAGGCCAGAGAAGGGCAGCGGGTGAAAATACCCGGACGCCGGATGATGTCACAAAAGTCAGGTAGCCAATGTCGAAGAAGGCTTCGGTAAAGTCGATGTAATGAACTGAAAGAAAAATGGATGAATATTAGATTGACTATGATAAGGAGTTATCTTCTTACTTCGTTTCGGCGTGTTTGCCGTAACGATACCGATGTCAGCCCGGCCTGAGACGAGATCGCCGGTCACTCCGATCCATGTCCCGTTTCGGAGTTGGAGTCCCGTGCCCCCACCTCCGATTCGGCCGTTGGCTCCGGTAGAAACGAATATGTTGTAAGTGAAATTAAATTTTAGCTAGAACATAAAACGTTAGAAAGTTAATCTAATGTTTTGTAAAGACAAGTTTAGCATAACTCACATTTAGATACTGTTCGAAAAGGATTTTCCAAATGCCTCGCTTCGCATTGCCCACCCCAGTCCAGGGTGCGTCAGCTTCAACCCTTGCCCGAATGTAGGGAATTGCAACTCTTAACAGTTTTCCGTTCAAATTCTGGACAAAATCTGGAAAATATTCAAACTTCGGAGTAAAGTGGGAAGGAAACTGGAGAATTTCTGGAAATCCGCCTTCCTTGCAGAAATAGCACACCGTTTTCACAACGGCTTGGTCAGCCTGGCTAGATAGTGGCCTAGAAGATTAGGAGTCAAATTTATAACTTGTCAATTACTATGTTTTAAAAATCAATTTATTCTCACCCATCCAAACCAATAGCCAACTTGTACTTGATCCTATTAGGAAGCTGTGGCATTAGCAGGATTTCATCCACCAGTTTCACAGGACTCATAAAAACATAGAAATCCTCATCCTTCCTTGTAATCGGGATAAAGACGGGAGTTAGTAAATTATAAATTTGCGTCATAAACTTTGGTCGAACATCCTCCACAAACAAAATGGCCACCAGACACTGATCACTCCGTCTATGATAGTTGCCCACGGTTATGGGAAATTGAAGTGGGAGTGCCCCAGGGGATGAGAGAGCTTCCGAAATATTTTTAGCTGGAAGATGAAATTTTTGCACGGAAGTTAGCAGACTGGCAATTTGATCTTCCGTGGGGAAAGTGTACTTCACACTAAAATAGGAACGGGACTCTATCCCTCTCCAGGTCAGGATGGAAGAGACGGCGTCATCATTATGACCTAGGTTTAGGAAAGCACTTGATGTAAATTGCAAACTAATTCGTATTCAATTAAGTACTTTAAGTTGTTTGTTACTAACCTCGATCTTGGAATAGAAGAAGACTGCAAGGAGAAAGTTGTTCCGTGGTAAGAAGACTTTTCAAGTAGTTGATGCCCGGTTTATATGGAAGGTCACTGGTTACATGTTCCGATATCGGGGTCACGGGTGTGGTCGGGAGTTGCAGGGTCTCAGAAGGTTGAAGGGACTGCCCTTGAACTCCAGCAAGATAGAAGATAAGAATATTATTAAAATACGGGAAATACATTGTTTCAAGTGTTTCAAGTTGCCTCATTACAAAGGCTGAAATTGTTCTGGGTCAAGTACTTGGACAGGACTGGAGTACAGGTAAAAATACCAAGGACAATATCGTCACTCTATGTCAAGTTCATTGCATACACTTATGGAGAAAGTGGAACTTGTAGTAGCTCATTATCCCAGGTCTTAAACAGGTAAGTGCATAAACTGCACGAAATAAGTAGAACTCACAAATTGGCTCGTCCTTGTCTATCTGGTTAGATTAAAGTGTTCAGTGGCCGAAAATTTAAAAAATTAATTACAACCTCAATTACAGACCATTACTTTCCCTGTAGACCTCCAGAAAAGATGTTGTCTTTAACCAATAATTGATTTGATTTCCCAGTAATAAGTGTCCATTGGGTTTTGAAGATTGTTTTTTATTCATTGCCAAATATAGCCAATTATGCTTATCTGTGATTACCAGATTGTAATTACGACTAAAGGAATAAATTTGCTCAAATTACTTCGGGGCAATGGTTATTTTAGTAAAATATTCGCAAATGCCGATAAAAAGTTTAATTTTCAAAGTGGTTTATTGTGTCACTCTTAATTTGAATCTGCATTCCGCTGACTTTGAATGACATCGACATTTTTTAGCAATAACACAATCATTAAGAAAACTGTTGTCATTAAGTAACATATCACAAAATATTGAGTGACAGCACAAATTTCAAAAATAAAGCCATTATTTTACTGAAACCTTTACTGTAATTGGTTTACCACTTGACTTCATCAGCTCAATTAATAAATCAAAATCAAATCCAGTACAAAATACACTTTAAGGTTCTCATAAATAAATCAATTAATTGGGTCAATTCTCAAAAAATAATTGATCCAAATTGAAAACAAATCAACAGCCCTGCTCACTCCGAAAGAAAGACAAGTTTGGAAGGTGTGAATGGTTTGAAATTCATGAGGAGTTAGTGTCATCCTTAATTATTTCCTTTTTCCAATTCAACCAACACCCACCCAACCAAGGTCATAAATTTCTTGTGAACACTTCTGAAGTGAAAAGGATCCAGAGATTGGGTTCGTAGAATGAGTGAGTGCAGTTATAAATTACGTCATGTCAGAAGTTGTGGTGGTGGTAAAAGGTGAAGGTAATTTGGTTGTTAACAATCCTCCAGGATAAAGTTTTGTAGGAAGGGGAAGGAAGCTGAGATGAGAGAGATTCGTATTTTGACTGGATTTCCTTACCACTGGATCTGGAGGCTGTTTGGGTTATAATACATGGAGGATCTGGACATAAATCATTTTCCACTGGGGCGGCTTGGACGTCGACATCATTTGTTCTCCTCAATTTATGCCCACTAAAGTCAACAGCAGTCACGAAGGCATGGGTTGAAGTAACAGAAAAAAAATAAGGAGGAAAAGAAGGGTCGAACATAGTCATCCATCTAGGTTCGGGAGAAATTGACGATCCGGACTTTATAGCAGAGATCATTCAGATAAAACAAAGTTACTCAGATATGATAAGCTGTGGGTCCCAATTTCTCGCATAATTTCTGCAAATCAATTGTCCACCTTTAGCAGTGACCTGGATGCAGGTGTCTTAAAAGAAGAACACTTAAATTACATAATTTTGCTCATACACCTTTCCAGATATGCAGTGTAAGACACAATTGAAAAAGTCGGAAGTATTTTCATGCTTAAAGCTACAAAACTCGCGTCTAGATGGAAGTTGTTGTCCACCAACTCGGCACCGTCTTTGGATCTCAGTTAGCGTGCGTATAACTTGAACTCACCAAACACTGATGTCTATGCATTGTTCAAGTTCGACCCTAGACAGAGAGCAAAGCAGTTGCATTTTGGGAAGGCAACTCAGTTCTAAACGATCTTGGCAAGGGGACACACGTCGCTCGGGTACAAAGGAAAATTGAGATTTATACCTTTTCTAGTGAAGTTTTACACTGTGGAGAGAAAGCAGTGTTGATTCCGTGTAAATTGCAGTTGTGGTCAAATTGCGAAGCAACAATTCACTGTTGTAAAGTGAAAAGGATGAGTCACGAGATATTTAGAAATATCATTCTGAAATTCTGATCTTGCCGTTACAAACAGTAGTGACATTTATTTGGTGATGGTTCTTTTGGAATTTGACGGAAATCACACCTCTTCACCCTCATCAATCATGTTGGGATCTGGTCCGAATCAATATATTCAACCCGATTATCTGGGGCCACTCCCATCCACGGTATGTGATTAACCTCTGGTTTTCCGAGATATTTGTGAATTGAACAGTTTTTTCATAAAGCTTCCTCAATTTTTCCTCTAGCTGGACTCGAAGCAATCCCCACTGGCACTTTTAGCTCAAACCTGTTCCCAAATAGGATCCGATTCTACCTCCTCCTCAGCTTCGAAATCCTTGCTGGACTCTTCAAAACGGAAAAATTCTACCTGCTCAGATAATTCAGACTCTCAAAACTCTTGCTCTTCAAATTCCACCTCTAATCCTCCTCCCCGACCAAAGAGCAGTTCCTCCTCGGCATCCAACTCCAATTTCACCTCCAACAAAAAAGAATCCAATACAAATGGAAAATTGAGCCCAGGGAAAGTTTCACCAGTCTCACAACCACTCCCAGTTTCCGCTCCGGCCGCTTTTCGCCCCTACGAAGTGAGTGGGAGTGGATCCAGCAGTGTTGAGAGTGGTGGTGGTAGAAAAAGTGCTTCAATTCCACCCAATAAAGGGGGTCACACTTCACCAAATCACAAACAAAGAACATCTCCAATTGTAGCCTCTCCGAAGGCAAGTGTCGTCCAGCCCGATAAGGAGTTATCTACCGCCCCAAAGGAACGTGACCGTGAAGACCGGAAACGATCTTCTCATCACTCCTCGAGTTCTGGGGAGAGTAAGAAATCACGCCGAGAATCTGGCTCAACATCCTCCGCCCCACCTCCCACCCCGACCAATGCACCTTCCGGGAAGAGTTCTCCACCCAAAGAAAAAGATCAAGGTGCCTCCCCAATAATACGCTCAGGTCTGGAAGTCCTTCAAGGAAATGACTACCGAAAACTGGGAGCATTTGGCCTTTACCCCCCACACCCAGCTGCATTCTCTCATCCCGCATTCTTAGGAATGGATCCAAATAATCCTGCCTTCCGCTCCCCATTCGGCGGTATGTCACTCCCACATCATTTGTCCTCCAACGGATTCCCCGGACATCATCCACCCTCCCCACATACTGGATCCCCATATATTGGGTACTCCAGAGTGAAATCCGCTTCCGGAACCGAGTCAATTGTCCCAGTGTGCAAAGACCCATATTGTGGAGGATGTCAGTTTAGTTCTGGAGGAGGTCCAGGTCATCCTCATGCTCATTCTGCATCCGCATCCGCCGCCGCGTTAATGGCTGCCGCGGCCGGATTTACTTCCTTCCCACCCACTTCCGGCACTGGTGGGAGTGGTGGCTTCTGTCCAGCGGGTTGTCTTCATGCATGTGACCATCCCAAGATACAACTTCCCTTTCCACCCCCACCAACATCCTCTTCCGGTGGATTACCACTGCCACCAAGTTTCTTTCCACCGCTTCTTCCTCCATCAGCTTATCCAGTGTCGTCGTCTTCTTCCATAAGTGGTGGTTCTGGTTCTGCATCAACTCCCTCGTCTTCCTCCACTCGACCCTACGTTTGTAATTGGATTGTTGGAGAATCCTATTGTGGAAAGAGATTCACATCTTCGGAAGAGTTACTCCAACATTTAAGGAGTCATCCGAACACGAGTCCTTCCCCTGGGGAGAGTAACGCCCTCGCTGTCGCCATGATGCAGCAGCAACAACAACAACAGCAACAGGCTGTAGCGTACTCGTCCCTTTTGGCAGGGTCACTAGCTCATCATATGAGTGTTCACAGGAACTATCCAACCCCACCGATAAGTCCTCTAGATTCTGGGAGGTACGGACCGTACGCAGCTGCTGCCGCGGCGGCGATGGCGAAAGGTGGAGGACTATTTCCACCACCTCCACCGTCTCTTGCGGGACTGTATGGCTCTCCTTATGCGTCACTTTATGGACAGAAGATTCCTCAAGTGCATCCTTGAGCGAGCAGATTTAATTGTGTGGCCTAAGTCAATTAAGAGTGTCAGTTAGTGGTTTGTGCAAAAACTGCTTGCTTCCAATATGAAGGACACTGAAGGAGAAAATCAATCAATCCGACCAAATTACAAAGAATTGAATCGAAATTAGCTGCCATTAAATGTAATTAATTAATCATCTCATGACTGGATTAGCGTCGCTAATTTAGCGACGCGTTATAAATCATGACATTTAATTTTGTGTCGTCATTTCCGTGTCTTTCCTTTACAAAACTCCAGAAGTTTGTACTTTTTCCAAATTCAATTAGCTTTAAGCCTCGCCAAACTGAGCCTACCTGTGTCGTGTGTCGGTGTCTGTAGCAGACCAAAAATATTTAAGTATTGTATTTAATTTAATTGATTCATGCCACGATGAAAGAATAAAAAAATTATTTATGCATCAACCAAAACATTACAAATTTTGTCTCCTTGCTCATTATATTGTCAATGGGTTGCATTTTGTATTCATAACATAATAGGAATCATAACTCACCCCGACTTTTCCCGTCATTTATCACCTGTCACCATTTCCTTGCTTCGTATTCATTGGGAATGTCTCATACATACCAATTTATTACCATTAACATTACCAATTACCCATGATTACCAACCAAGAAATTACTTACTGGGGAATCATTACTTCTTGCACAATTTAAACATTGTCACACCAAACATTTGTTACCGAGCAAGACAAGGGAATTGCATTAGGCAGCAGTTTCAAGATCAAGTAACCAACTAACCTTAGAGGAATGTAAAAAATTTGATGGATGAGCTGTCATGTCACAGCTCTGTTATTGCTGTTAATTAATCATTTGTCTAAGTTATGCTTATGATATGATATCCCAACTCCCTTTGGTGCGGTGCTCACAATCCCACACAATTAGCATCACATCACATCGCATCCATCTCCATCAGTTTGCATTGCATTTGGCTGCATAAACCGTGGCAGGCAGTCTTTTTTGTTTTAGATTGTTGTGTTAATTGTATTGTTGTATTTCCTTTCTTGGCTGATGGAGGCACCGATAAAGTTAATTACCACCAAGTAACAACTCAACTTGAGTAAGCACTTACTTTATTTTGTTGGGTTGGCCTGTTCATATCGAACTATCTGGGGATGGATGAAAGTTTAAAAAATGTAACCAGTTGCAAATAATGCAGTAATTCACTGATTTATTAGGTTGGGCAGAAGGAAGGTGCAAATTGTAAGACAAGGCTTGTTTGAGGTGCTTACTTTTTTACAAGATTTACTCAAATATTACAAGCACCTGAATAAAATCGTAATCACTCACTGATGCCAGAGACAGCTTTTGAAGGGAGTTTTATAAGTTTTGTAAATATTTACAGAGCAATGGGAATGAAAATATAATGCAATTAGTTAAAAAAATAAAACAAGGTCAATTCTTTAATTGAGGCTGATGAAGAGAGAGATTGCATGTTTTGTCATGATTTATGACTGACACAAGAAAACGCTTTGGTTGGCCGCGGTATGAGGTAAAGACATGACAATGACATTTCCGATTGTGATAATTTGACGAGATTAATTATCCCTTGCCTTAATTCCTTTGGATTTGTTAAATACCCATGAAATTATCACGTAATAACTTTATTTGTGACAAGTTTATGACATTAACAAGAGTTGCAGTGAAGAAATTATGTCTCTTTTTTGACGAATGGGAAAATCTTTGAGTATTTTATGAATTACAGATTTTTTACACTTTTTACTCTTGACATCGGCATTTCTTCATTGTGCCTGACTGATCTAGCCATTCTTTCGGTTGGACATGAATTTGGATGGACATGGACGTAGATACAATTACAACTTGTCTCTCTTGTTCTTTACAAGTTTATGACATTAACAAGAGTTGCAGTGAAGAAATTATGTCTCTTTTTTGACGAATGGGAAAATCTTTGATTATTTTATGAATTACAGATTTTTTACACTTTTTATTCCATCGGCATTTCTTCATTGTGCCTGACTGATCTAGCCATTCCTTACGGTTGGACATGAATTTAGATGGACATGGACGCAGATATCAATTACAACTTGTCTCTCTTGTTCTTTTGTGACAATTTGACAATGAAGGCCACATAATGTCACAAAGTAAAACCTCTGCTCGGACAGACAACCAAGTAACTCGTGGCTCAGACAAGTTGACAGGATCCCATCAACTCGAATCATTGTCATCATTCCTGCTCTCCGACATCAATTCTGACCCACCCACTCTCCAGTTGATGGAGAGAGCTAACTCTCTCTTCATTACATTTCACGTCATGGTGGGTGGACAAGACAACCCATCACATTGGAGAAGATGCACAAGTTTTGCATGACTTTTATTCGAGTCAGTCTTTGTGGGTTGCCGCAACTTGTGAGGAATAACGAAATAAAAATGACCACAGGATCATGTAACGAGTAAACTAGTGAACAAAGTCAAGTCCGGTTTCTTCAAAGTATATCCAGCCTGTTACAGCAACTTATGATGGAATCATGGCATGAAAATGAAGCCGTAAAAGCTAAGTCGGGTTTTTGGGTAGAAGGTGAATAAAAGTGTGATTGGAGATTGTGCTGATATTTTGTTGTTTTATGACCTAAGCTCGATTCCATGTTATGATGATGGCCAGCCATGCCCGGGGTTTGGTGTAGACCTTGGTATTTCAGCTAATAAAAGAGGGAGCTTTTAGTGGGGCCTCGTAAAGGAACGGAAACGGGAGCCATAAACACTTTATGACCATCATAGCCACGCCACCACTACCTACATACGTACAAATAACAAATAAACTCAAAACCTTATAAAACACAACAACACTGCAATCATCACTCACATAAAACTTGAATCATTCATTGCATCTCTCGAATAAATAAAATACACAAAAAATCCAGTCAAAAGTAAATGGAATCAAGCGTCCCTGGGATCAGAGACCTGTCGAATTAATCCTAGTACTCACTCATCAGCCACATTTGACGTAAATGAGTAATCTGACTGGAAACTCTTTGTGATGGATGAATCCAGCCGAAAAGAGTTTAGAAAATTATGAGGATTCAACCTGATATAATTCACACTTTGTTTGATAATCAAGCTTTGATTTCATTGAGTC
Organism: Folsomia manolachei; assembly: GCA_036491905.1. Taxonomy (NCBI): domain Eukaryota; kingdom Metazoa; phylum Arthropoda; class Collembola; order Entomobryomorpha; family Isotomidae; genus Folsomia; species Folsomia manolachei. The sequence continues at coordinate 2,524 of JAAXNX010000682.1, read as the reverse complement.
CGTGGGTCAGTTGTCGGTAATTTTGTTTTGATTGGAGGTGAGACAAGGTGATGGATGAGGAATTGTAGTGTTTAATACCCTCCATAAAACGGAGGAGATCTAACAATCAAGTTTATGGATAGCCTCGCAATTTAAGTCCAGCGAGATTTCCAGACGTGTTTAAATGTTTAATAGTTTTAATACTCTCAATCCTCCATTCCATTATATTGTCACTTAACTCCAGTCCAAGAGCATGTAAGTATTTATACAACCTCCAATAAAATTCAGCTGCCGTGCCCAACATGTCATTAAAAAATGTGAGCTGGAATACCCAGGGTGCAAAATATACAACACAATAAAATAACACCACGAACCTATTGTGCTATCAATAATCATATGGCACACACAATTAATGAGAATCATGCCCGAAGGATTTACGCCTTGCAAAATAACAATGGTCTCCTACTCCATTGAGTAGTTGTCTCTGTCGGCTTCTTCTCTTTTGGTTTTGAAGGGTTAAATTAAAAGGAAATGCAGTGTTAAAGAGTAAATTGTTTGTCGCCTATAATTTTTATGAAAAGCCGGCTTATTTGTATTTAGATCTTGACAATGGCTTCCACTAAATTATGAAGGATATGCGACACCATACCATGAGCATAATTAGTTGAGTTAAAATGTTAACATACTTTTACACCGGCCGGATGGAGGTAGGTAAACTGAGTTAACAGATTTTTATGAAAATAATTAATAAAGCTTAAACTGTCACTCTAACTTAATCGAGGTTTCACTTTACTTTACTCTGATGTCAGTCGCATCATGTTAAGAAAAGTTGAGGTAAATTAAGAAAATTAAGTGAAAAAGTTGACAGATTTTAAGGAGGCTATAATCCTTCCCAAGTTTAATAAGGATACCGATAAGCACATTACAAGTTGATTGATATCCTTACCTGTCTGTCTACTTGTGTCATGATTATGATCCCTGTAAAAAAGGCAGTTATGACTCTACACAATGTACGACCACTTGAGAGAAATTTGCAGACATTTGCAAGAATTAGCATCATTTGCACACACTCAAAACTCTGGCGAGAAGTCCTCATAAACATAAAACAAGTTAAATGCCACTCCGTCTTGGAAATTGGAAAAAATCTCATTTTTTCCACAAATCTCTTGAACCGTCAACATTTACATTTTATTACTTTGCATAAACATGCCCCTTCCAAGAAACAAGTTGGGCCAATTAATTTGTTGTGATACGTTCCTACGTTGGTTGGTGTGAGGTAAATGCAGGACTCTGTGAATTTTATGATATTATTTTATATTTCATTTTAACAGGCTTTGCAACATTTAGCAAACATACAAACATTGTGAGGTAAGTACGCGAGCAAATAGCAAATAATTTACAGTTTTGATAAGATGCCGGATTGTTAGTTACTAAGGATTGGATGGATGCGCATTTGTTTCAACTTCAACTTATTATTTTGGCGAAGAAGCTTATCTCTTGTTTATGGCGGACACATATTTTATGGCTTTATTACCTCCAATAAATAATCTCTACTTGCAATTTACTGCCACAAAGTTGCGCCTTGGTTATATAACTCTCAAATGACCGCTTTGTTTTATCCTGCCTCAAATCAACATGTTTTATTACCACCCAACTGCTTGCCATTTCTACACAAAAATGCTTAATGACTCACGATAAGCTTGGCAGCTACACGCGAGGAATATGAGAGCTCCAATACTTTTTTGTATATTTTCTTTTTATTCCGGAAATCACTTTAGTAAAAGAGGTAAAATAAAAAGAGCCTTTTATAACTTTGCTAACTTTTTAATTGTAATTTTAATCAAGTCATAAATAACGTAATAAAAACAAAGCAAACATGGTTGTTGACTTGATGGGGTTAATGAGAGTGGGAAGGAGGATTGCAGGAGAGATCTTCATCAGGACCTAAAACAGAACAAAAAATGATTTATTTCACAAGATTTTTATGTTTTTATTGACTTTATCCGCATTTTGGTTTGTATGCAAAATTGTTCTGTCATGACACAGTCACGGCGATGGTTTGCTAATATTTATGGTTTGAAGTGACACGACATTAAATTCATGTGACGATACTTTTAATTGAGTGGACTGGACCACCAAGGGATTGTACAAATGCGCAAATTATTCTGCAAATTATGCACTTTATGAACTTTTGAGTTTTTTAAAAGTATGTCAAAATTATACAGTTAATGTAATCATCTTATAATTTTTATGCCTTAATACAACTCCCAAAGAAGGAAATGGTTCATAAATGTGAATCTTGTGTTATCATAACGTGAATTATAACACATAAAAACAAAATAAACAATAAAAATAAACTGATTCAACTACTAAATGTTTTATTGGCAGCATTTATTTAAACATCAAACCCCTCTTTATTTTATGATTCCTACTTTTTTTTATCTCTCTGGCATTAATTCAAACTTTTATTCTCTTCAATTTACCAAGAAAAATCTTTACTTTTTCACCAAAGAAGCTCAACACGAGGTGGAAGACATAAAATAAA
>JAAXNX010000681.1:0-24480 GCA_036491905.1 Folsomia manolachei | reverse complement strand
AACTGACAGCCAGTCTACCTACATCCAGTATTTCTTGCTAATCTCAAGTATTATGCTGTTCGTAATGTTCACGACTTCATTTCGACAATTCGATTGAATTAGCGATTCATTTTCTTGTTGCATTATAACCTCCTCCCCATTCCTTCCACTCGATGCAAATGTGGACATGAATAAAGTTGTAGTTTTAAGGGAGGAAGGAGCAAAGTCAGCAGAGGAGATAATGGACAGGATTTGGAATTGGATTGTACCCCTTTCTTCCTCTGGTTTACTATTTTACTAAAGAAGAAGCCTTGGAATGGTATGGTGAGCCATCATTCATCTACCCGAATAGCCTGCCTAAATGTGTATTATGTTATCAAATCTCCCATGAATCATCCTGAGAAATCTCGCAGTTGGTGTTTAAAATTTCAATCACGACTCCATGTTCCTTGAATGTTGATTTTAACGCCATAATTGCACAAATCAGGGTTGGGAAATTGTTGGGCTGTGCTCAACACAAAATTGATGGTTGACTAATTGTAATTGCTTTCAAGAGGAACTCCAATCTCGAAGTGTTCAGAACTTGAAAAATTGGGATTAGCAATGGAAATGAAAATAAAATCCATGGATAACTTTCTGTGTGTAGTTTTGTATGTAAAATTTCAGGCGACCAAGTCCATTATTTAGTTGGAGAAGTAAATATATGTTTGAATAAATCTCCAAAATAAGCCAGAAGAAAAATCTCAGGAACGATGTCTACTTAGCAAAAACAAAGATTCCGAATTAATCAAGCTGATATTAAGTGAAACTTGAACAAGACCATTGTTAACGAGCCCAATACATTTTGTCCCAAACAATGAGCAAAGAGTTGCTAATGATTATGGCCAAACTAAATTAAATGGTTCAAAATTAAAACCGGGGTAAAATCTACAGCAGAATATAATTACTAAAAATAAGCCCCCATTTCATTACAACTTTTCAATCTAGTTTCGTACTAACTAGGAAACTACGTAAATCTCTTTTCTATTATAAAACTCATTTAAGGATGATAAAATAAAATCCCTCCATAAGAAACTTTAGCTCTAGGGACAAAATCCAAGTCTAGTCGAGTGTAAAACTAAGACAAGTCAAGTGGAAGTCAGTCAGTCAGCATTGTTCAAACTGATCAAAATGAATCCTTTTCCTGAGTAAAAGCAAACTTTTCATTATCCTTCACTATCCACCAGAGTTTTTGTGTTGAATGCCTCGTTGCTTAGTTTAGTTCATCTCAATCTCGTCCTTTTCACTGAAAATCCTTCCAACCAACCAGTTTTCATTATGTTTCACAATTTCATCAACTCCGTTAAGTTAACGAAACACAAGGCTGGCTAGATTCCACAGTCATTTTTGTTTAAATACTTTCAGGATTTTGTTAAGTCGAGTGAAGTATTTTACCGAACTGTATGTAAACTCGCCTTTGGCATGTAAAAAGTGGAGAATATTATAAAAAAACTCTGTTGTCTACAAGCCAGTGCATAATGTGTTGCTCACTTAAACTTCATCTACTGCTTCTGATTAATGAGACTTGGGCTTTCATCATCATCATCATTAATGAGACACACCTTCCGAATTTTCTACAGAAAAGTTAGCAAACAAGGACAGACGTACACATACGGTAAAGAACAGACAGAGCACAGGGAAAAAGAAAAGAAGGACGTAATTTTGCTTGAGGTGGAAAAAAGTGCTCACACTCATCCCATTTGCTTCTTCTACGATGATGACTTTTCAATTTGTTTTATTTTATTTTCTGTCAAGTTGTAATAATTACTTGGAAATGATCCTAGACAGTAAAGATACAAACTCAGCAAGGACTTTAGTTTGGCAGCCTTGCTACAGTGTATTGATTAGATATTGCAAATGGCTTCCTTGCAACCTGTAAATTAGAGTTTGTGATTACATACACCTAGCTTGGTATCAGATATCGAGTTAAACTTAATTTCTGTACAGAATTCTTCCTACCTCCAATTCTAAGGCACGAGCAACGGAGTGAATCTTTCAGTCCTCTCCTTACCTTGCCCTCCAGCTAATCCCTACCCGTCATGTATTAAACACATGAACACCGGAGATTAATGTGCCATTTGCACAACTAGTAATCAGTAAATTACTGTAAGAGTGCAATAAACTAGCAGCCAAGCTACCCGAGTTGGTACACTAGTTTGATGTCTCGTGCTGTATTTGCCGTCTATCCATTGCCAGGAATTAAATCTTGTTTCACAAGAAAGATGAGATGAGGATGAGAAGAAGTAGGTAGAATAAGGAGAAATCGGTAATTTCGTAATTACTCTGGGCAGGTGGAAGTTCGTCATCTTGAGGCGAGTCAACTTTATAAGCATTTCTTGGTTGCTTGGTTTGAGGATTGGATAGATAGAGATACATCGAGTAAGACCTTTGACTGCACAGATATTGCATATTGGTCTGCTTGGCACTTTGGAAGTCGTTGAGGAATAGTGGAAGAGAAGTAGTATTGGTAGTGGATAGAACTTGAAAAGGGGAATCGTAGAAAAGTCCATCATCCATCATTAATTTGATTTATTTCCTAGCTTCTCCCCTCCCACATCATCTAACACCGATCAATCAAGAAATCAAAGTAATCCAATAAATGATAATACGAGAAAATCTCCCCAACTTCATAACATAACCCTAGCGAGATATGCGGAATATGTACCCATCCAACATGATCTAAAACCAATTGAAAGCCATTCCATTAAATCTGTATCTTATTACACATTCTGCTTGGTTCTCAGGATGTGCAACCCTGATTGATACTCAAAAATCATTTCGATGCGAGAACTGTCGAACCAAATCATAAATTTTGTATTTTGAAGTACTCATTTCAGGAACATCTCACCAAATCCCAAGTTGTACACGCATATCCCAGTAGTTTTGTTCACAATGATATCAAAATTAAATCTTTAAATAGTAAAAAAGAAGTTTGAATGTAAAACACGTAGATGGAATACAGCATTATTCTTGTCATACTACAGGAGTAACTGAAAAAGTTCAACTAACTAATGGCAAAAAACAGTTGTTGAAATACCCAAGAGAATTTAAAATGCTCCGTCTCTAAAATAATTCTCAGGAAACAGAACAGACGATTCATCTCAATTTAGCCAGAATTGTCTGTCACCAATGTCTTAATCAACACCAAAGTGTTTTATTACCTTTACATTTACGATACAAGTCAATTTATTATGCATTTCAATCTCCAACTCACTCACCCTACACTACACCGTTTTGGTTCAGTTCTCAGAGACTTGATGCAGGCAATAGAATATTCCTAGGAAAAGACACTGGTGGATCCCGAAATTCACCATTTACCCCGACCAACCGAACTCTGTTCAGCTCTCACGTCTTGATTTACTTTACGCATACGCCACCGAGTCCTGCTCCCCAGACACGTATTTCAGTTTAGAGGTAATGGCTTCAAAAATTAATTCTTAGACACGAACTGTGATTTTATTAGCTTAATTCCAATGCTTTCCATTTACATAAATTAATGAGTTGAGTAACACATAGGAAAACTTTACACGAACAGAAAAGTAATGACATGAAATGAAATAAAACTTCTTTCGCCATTACAATAACTAACAAAGTTGTAAATGCTTTTATAAAAAATGTAATGGTGCATGGTTGGATGGGCCATAAGATTGTATTGTAATTGGCAAGTTGTAAAAAAGTTACATGCAGAAATTGTTAATTAAATAACAAATAGTTGCTAAAATGATATTAGCAGGTGTTTATTTTATTCATGGGGTAAATTATCAATTATCAATTATGTCAACGGTTTCTGGTAAGTAAACTGCAAATCAACCTTCTTTTAAACTAAAATAATTTGGGATTTTGAATCTGTCTCATGAACCGAAATCTTTATATATGAATGGGAGGACAAACCCTAAAACAAGAAGATACAAAGACTGATTTTCGAATTTTTTTCAAAAATGAAATCCCATTTATAAAAAGCTTCTCTGACCAAGACCACAAAATTGGACTTTGATTTGGTCCACTCATAAACATAGCAAGAGTTGGTCGACGTATTTGCCGTCGCCAGGCCAAGGAAGATCGAGTATAAACTTCTTAATGTGCTCTGAGTTATGGTTTTCTGAGTTAAGTATCTTTTATGTGTATGTATAAAGCCATACTATAAGGTCGACTGCCTGCCCTGTTTCGTTCATAAATTTTGGCTGTCAGATAAATAATGATGAATTATTTGGAACGCTCAAGATCTTATTATTTTGTTCCTTTCTTGTTGTTGTCGTTTGTTTTATCTCGCTCCGAATAAATCTCTCTCCGTTCGTTCCTGCCCCTCACTCAAACTCAAGCTAGACTTTACTGTAAAATAAAAATTGGATGATCAACTTGTAACAGAAATTCAAACCCAACTATGGAATTGGGCAACCTAAAGGCAGAAATATGTACAGGTATGCAGGATATTTGAGACTCGTACAATTGAAGTAAATTAAAATTTGCAGAATGAAAAGCATTAAAAACAATAGGGTTGGACGAAAAACTCAAACAATTGCGGATGGATGACGATGTTTTACTTTTAAGACAATGGAATGAAAAGAACAAGTTGAGCTAAACAAAGGGAAGAGTCAAAAATAAACAAATGTCAGAGGTCAACTATGAAAGGAATGGAAAACTAGATGATAGAGATTGCATGTCCCTTTGGATTGAAGATGTTTGTATGTTAAACAGCAGGACATTTGGAATATACTTACAAGGGCGAGGCTTTTTAGTGCATGATAACCTTCACCTGGCTGTAAGAGGATACACTGATATTGCTGAATGGGTTCAAATTCAAACAAAGTTTGAATCCAAACCGCACAAGTAATCAAATAGCATTTATACCACCGACAAAATTTTGCTTGATTGCCAAACACAAAAACTTAAAAGTTATTAGAACAATATGAGTATGTGGAAATTAATGTCAATTATTACAGGGCATGGTATGGTTTGGTTATGAAGTGAAATGCGGTGTGGTTCCATCAGATTAAAAGCAATTATTGGAACCCTCGCCCAATGGATCGTAAAATTAAGTCATTTCCAATTTACGGCGACACGTGCCTACCCATCAAGCTGCTGTTGAGTCAATAAAATTCATAATCTGCATACAAATTAAACTTCAAGTCAATAAAAACGATTAATTAAAAACATTAATCTTTGCGCAATTTAAATAGTTGCCCCACTGGAGCGCAGGATTGATAAAATATGAAAGGTAAATCCTGCAACACTACTTTGTAATGCTCTTTAGTTAAATTGTGCCAGTAAACTGGTTGAATTTTAAATTTCCACCGGTCGTGGACCGCGGCTATCTGACACTCAAAGCTGTCTTCCTAATCCTAGCATGCAAATCAGTTTAACTTCAGTCCAACAACTCAACACACCCGTTTCGTTTATGACTTGGCAATTTATGCAGACGCCCAAACAATTTTGCATTTACAACAAACATTGAAATTTTTAAATAGTTTTTTACAGCCCACTTCCGTTTCACAAGATACATCTCGGTTAACTTATCAAAGTTTTATCTTCACATTGAAATGTGACAGGTATAAGATTGCTCTGTTTTACCTTGTTCTTTTGTTTAGTACAAAACAGCACGAGTGACTGCTCAGCATTTTTAAATTTCTGAGGAAATTGCCCAGTCCCACCGACGGATGGATGAACCAAAGGTTGGGTTGTGGTCATAATATAATTAGATTATTTTTCTTTAACATCTCCCATTTTTCTTGTTTAATGGCTTTTTCATAAACATTCATTACATTATGATGTTCGCAAAGAAGCATAGGTTTAGTGCCATGAAAACAGTTGGGTTTGCACTAATTATGTTTTCAGTTTTGTACAGCTACTAGCTAAAAAAACCTGTTAGGGCACTGCCGTCACATATTTTGTAAATGCAAAGTTTCAATAAAAATCTGTGAATCTCACAACAATTCAAGTTTTAATGTTGGTGTGAAATGAAAATTGAAATTAATGCAATAAAATATTTAATTCATCTCATCCGGCGTTGTATGTCCCGACAATTTTTGTATGACTATGATTTTTTGATTAGTTGGTAAAATTACGATTATTAAATTCTACTTGATTATTTCAATTGCGTCAATTTGCGTTCATACTGACCACAAACCACTACTGTTTAAAGTTGCAAAATTGCTGTACAATTTTAATTGAAAATGGACTCCCGGGATGTGTAGTAGTAGAAAACTGCCAAATCAAAGCCGTAGTGATGAACAAGATTTATTTCGTGAGCAATTAAAATCGTAATTAATGTCAGTTTGAAGCAATCAAACATCCAAAAGCCGTCGTCTGACTTGGCTTTCTTGTTACTCTTCAGACTACATGTCAAGCCCGTAGCTTTGAGCCAGTTATTATACCAAAACTGCTGGATTCGTATGCAAATGAAAACAAGAATCCACCATCTAAAAAACCAATTGTGCTAAGATTGATTTTTTCAAATTTATGATGTAGAATTGTATCACAAAAATTAAACTAAACTCCAATCACCATACACCAACCGGAAAGTTAAACTCTGCTCATGTTCCTCCAAACTATTCGAGGATGGAACTACTGACTGCGAATTTACTTCTTTCTACATTCAAGCATAACTTCTTTGTCGGCAAATAACCTAAGCAGAACTGATTTTAGTGCGAGGTTTTAAACCAAAGTGCAAAAATTATGAAGGAAGTGAGATTATTACAATTTAGCTCCACAATTGCACCCGATTCCGCTTATGGTCCAACCTACCTTTTGTGTATACCAGACAACCTCGTCTTGATTAACAGTTTATTTAGCATTCAACTTTGAAAATTACTGAACACCGGATAAAAACCACAAGAAGTAAAAAAAAACGGGCGACCAACTTTTTCCTTCGTGATCAAGTCTATTAACACGAGAAGAATCAAGAAAAGAGGTACCACCGTAGACAGTAGTACATGAAATTTCCTTGTGGGGGCAATGGGAAAAAAGTTAGAAAAATTTGGACGCCGGAAGTGGTTTAGCCATAAAAGTTAAGTAGTATGCCATGAGGCGTTTTATTCGAGAATAATTTAATGTGGGAGCTATCATTATTATTATTGCGATGATTTTTATTTAAAATAAAAAAATATTGTTTTAATGTTGCTGTTCTACTTTTGGTTTAATAATACCTATGTAAATAAATAATATCTACGACTTTGGATGCTGTAAAGTAAAACTAGAATATTGAAGGGGTTATTGAGGAGGATCTCAAAAATTTAAGAAAATTGTGGTGAAATAATGAAGATGGATTCAAGACTCCAAGTTCAAGTCTCACAGGTAATTTAATGGTTGAAGTGCAGACAGGGTAGAGTAAATGTGTTTTTGATTCATTTGGGTTTGAATAATTACAGCGATAACATCATTCTCGCGAACATTATTTGCATACAAGATTCCCCTCTGGCTTCATATTGCATTGCATTGGTCTCATGTTTGCCTGAATTTGCACTCTTCTGCTTTTCCAATTATCTAACATCAATGTCAAATCAATGTCGAAATTTGCGATTTGTTTCTCAGTCTCATTGAACTTAACTTAATTACAATGTATGGCCTTTGTAGCTTTTTTGTCCGGATCAGAGGGTGTGCTAATGGTCTTCCGCTACAATCATTCATGAGCACATTCATAAATAGTCGTTGCAATAAGGATCCAATGACGTTGGTCGGGTCGTGTCAGAAAATTCAAACAGAATCACAACAATTCCCCAGAGTGCCACAAGTAAGAAACAAAAATCAACAGAAATCTTTTCCGTCAGTCATTCAGTCAGTCACAAATTGTAGAGAAGCTCGTTCGTATTTGTACGACTGTTCATAAATTTTCAGAAATAACCCAACCGCAGTTAAGAATAAATAAATGAGAAAATGACGGAAGAAAGGAAGACAGGGAGGAAATAAACATGTATCCACATACTTGTGGGGAAGTGTGGTGTAATTGCCAGGATTATTATGGTAAACTACTTGTGCAGTAGTAAAGCCATTCTGCATGACTCTGTTCTGTGTATCGGGGGTAATTAAGTTTATTAGGTTTGAATCCTGTGGTAAAATTATTGCTTCATTGTTGTCTAAATAAAGGTTGAGAGAGCATCGCTCTTGGGAAAAGGTTTGCCCAGAATGATATTGACGAATTGCCAAAGCCAATCCATTTCGAGGAGGTTTGTTCCAATCCCAGCCAACCAGTTCTTGGGAGAACGGCTTAAGAAAAAGAACTGTCCTGCTTTTAATACTACCGATCTACAACCATCGGTAGTAAATTTGCGGCAGTCTGACAGACTGATCGTAAAGAAAAATCTTGAAAGTTTGAGAATGAGGAATGAGAATTCCATGAAACAAAGGGTGATTTGGAGTTTCGAGCGTAATCCTCAAATATTTTAACTTGAACTTGGAAATAGTCACATAATTCTTCTCTGGGGATTTAAATCACATGAAAAACCTTCGACTTATTTTCAACCCTGAACGCAAAGCTGGATGAACTTTGCACTAAAATAATGCAGTCGTTTCGGTTGGTGAGTAAAAAATACTCTGCTTTTGTTCTAAAACTTGGGCGTAAATACAAATAATAATAGCAGAGATTCTACGTATGTAATAATGCGGAACGACACGAATGCATATTTTGTTTCATCATTAGAAAGGTTTAAAAGTTCTTGAAGAGTATCACGCTTCCAATTGTCATCGTTATTAAATTTACTTTATTGTGGCTGATCTTTAAATTTTGTATGCATTTGACGATTTTATCAATCAATGATAAAGTTTAAATTTAACAACAAATTTAAGAAAGTAATATGCTTGCTGCACTACTCATATGTAACGCACCATTACCCTTTAAAAATTAGGCAGATACAGTATTCATCTTCATTTTGGTTTTTAGCAGAACAGTCTCTCAAAACTAAAATTTTGTGTGATACTACGTGTGCAGGCAACAGTATGCAGTATACTCTTACCATCAAATGTCACATCAACTAAAATTTGTTCAAGTCTAAACCAATAACAAAAGTTTGGTTGAAGTTGGATAACTAAACAAATTTGCAATGTTAATTTGCAAAACTCCATTAAGTTTTTACTACATTTTACTTCACCTCATTAAGCTGTCGGGGTCTTCATTAGATTACTCTCTCGTACTGTACTTTGTTAAATGAATCATATCTGTTCACGTATATTCACATCATCTTCAAAATTATGAACAAGTGATGTCTCCGCACGTCATGGCATTATTAAACTTACATGGTTTTTTCTGTCAATTTCTTAGTGGTGTGCCAACAGCCGTCCTAGTGAAAACACAGTTTTTGTTAAACTAAAATGAAATGATGTTCTTCTGTGCATATGAGTGACGCAAATCTCAATAATAATTAAAACGAAACAGTAATTAGTTGAATTTCTCGGCAAGATTTCTTTTCATTGTTTCATAATTGATTTATAGAACAATTATCATTCTCTTTGTTGGTTTCGTGGAATACAGTTAAACTCTGTGTAATTAGCATAACTGGAATAATGTTTAGTTTTAAGCATTCGATGCGACTTACGAAGCATATCCGTCACTGGTGATTTATGTTTGGCAAGAATGTTGTATATTTTCTTGCTCGACTGATTGTGAGTGTCCCTTGCAAATATATATATTGCATTTAGTGCAATGAAAGTTCTGAAATATGAAGGCAAATTTGGCCAGTGATAATTCCATTCATTAAAAATTTGTAAGGAATTTTACAGGAAATAATTCCTTTACTTTACCTTGAACTGTGTATGAAAAACAATGTTTAATAAATGAGCGAGTAACAAATCGGTAGTTTTTGACGGTAAAATTCTAGGTTTTATTTTTCTACATATAATAACAATATTTATACGTCACCAACTGAATTCATATTTAACTGCAGCTCCCTTAAATTGCAACAACTCACTCCATGCTTACATTATATTTTTATTTTTACGGTATGTTAGATTGTACTGAAACTGAATAATAATACGTACATCTGATTAAATTTATTGGGTATGTAAGGTATAAGGATCAACTTACGTTGTTCCTCGTATGTAAGCAAAGCAAATGGAGTGAGACAAAAACACAGAAATCTATTGATAATAGTATTGATTAGCTAATCCTGTGCTTGTAGTTGACAATGTTAAAAACTATACTGGAGTTTGAAGTAACTGCTTAATTATAGCGTCATTCAAATGCATGGTTCACTGAACTTCTTGGATACACAACCGTTTATATTTAGATAATTTAAATACTCATATATTTGTATTACGCATTTACACTTTGTTTGGAATCTGAAAAATGTATTAGTAGCTTCCAAATTTTATTAAACAATAAAATAATTCCAAATAAAACTTGACAAGTTAAGAACAGCAGCGGCTTTAGGCCTGTATTTTAGAAATGTCTTATTTAACAATCAACCATCCTTTTATTATAATATTATGTAATTTAACAACTAATAAGCAATAAGGTTTTAGTAAACTAGAATTTTTAAACTATTGAAATTGAATATATGAATAAAATTTAAAATATATAAATAACTATTTGCATAACTAAGGTGGAATTGAGGTAAATTATAAGTAACCTTAAATCTGGCTTGATTTTAGATAATTATGTATTTGAATACTGTACTCGTACTTTACTAGTTTAATTTAGCAATTTAAAAATTAAGAGTAAAAAGCACTTTTTTTACCTTAAATTTAAATCAGTCAATTCGTAAAATTCATCGCCACTACGAATGTACATAAATAAACGGTTTTGTGAATGTGAATGCAGTTTTTTAGTGAGTCAAACATTGCATTAAAAATTTGCTAATTTGGAACTAGATTAATATAAATTCATTCCTAAAGTTACGCCATTTGAAGGAAAGTTAGTAATTTTAAAAAAATCGGGAATTGTCAAAGAAAAATTTACAATCAAAACGTTTCAAGCCGACCATCAAGTACCTGTAGGAGAGAGCTGCAATAAATTACACCTGTCTCATTTTCAATACAAGTCTCACAAAAAAATGCTGCTAATCTATGAAATCTTTGCCGACGTACTCCATGAAATGAACAAACGCTGACGATAATTTCCAGGACCAGATTTGTTTCTATGCTTGCGCACTACGTAAGCTTCGAGCTTTTAATTAGAAAAGCAGGATTCACTAATTAAACAACAAAAGTCTGATTGTTACCTATGTATCCACGTGTATACTCTCACAAAACAAATTGAAGGAGGGTTGAGTTGTTTATAATAAATAGGTAACAAGACTACAGACCATTATGTTCTGATTCGGTTGTAAGAGGTATTCAATCCACATGCTTATGATTATTATGTATGTACACTTACAATAAATAATTAGTAACTTTCCACTAATGAATCAATGGAGTGGAGCACCTTTCTAAAGTATCTTATTTACCCAAACTTGTATCTTATCAATATTATACCTTGATTATATTAAACTCAAATATTTATGTACATAAATCAGGTGGATTTCCCAAGCCCCACTTGTTGGACTTTTGTAAATAAATAAATTAAGTCATATAGCCCAATTTCAAAAAGAAAAATTATTCTCCAATTTTAAAGCTACTCTTAAAAATTCATATTTTATTTAATTCGCTTAATTAAAATAGTGATTGAATGAATAACACTATGTGAGAGGCTATTTTTATTTTATTTACATCATAAAGCTTTGATGTAGTTGGAAATTTTTTGCAGAATTCCGGCTGCTAATAACGTGATAAGGTTGTCTTGCACACAATCTACCTAATTTCATAAATACTTTTATATGCCTAGCCTCAATTAGGGAGATGAAATATTTTCTGGACAAGTTACATTTGATGATTAATTAATTCATTGTATATTAACGAATAATAGATTATGAAACTTGGAGAAAGTTTCCCAATTGTTTTGTACACAGGCACAGGAGCTGCCTTTGTCTCATCTCGTTTCAACTGTTTTCAATTGTAACAAAGTTTTCATGGCTTTTCATCAATTTTAGTGATGATTTAGTCATTTGGAAATTTGAGTTTAATTTTAAGACAATATTCTTTTCATTTGAAATGGAGAAAGTTGGAATAAATTCGAATTAATTGGAACCATTTTCCTATTTTTGCCTTTATAATTTTATCTCTTAGCCGTGATTATGATGTTAATTAGTAAGTTGGTGAAGCCTTTTAGTACTATAAGTCAAATGGTTTTATAATTGATGTACTTTACTTTGAGTTAGGCAATTATAAGTAATAAGCATAATGATTTCATCTGAAAAAGGTACTCAATGTAGGAATCGTGCTACGATACAAAATATTTTCTATAAGACAACTATTCTACTTTTTAATCCTATCTATTTTCCTTCCTAATGGCTCGACAGTGATTTGGCGCTAAACCCTTGGTGAAGTGTTGCACAAAGAGATGAATTTTTATGTATCTACTTATATAATTTAGGAAATATGCGCCTAATTATGTGGTACTTATTTATGTAAACAGAGAGAAATGGAGAAATGCTATGGTGCCCAGGGCTATACTCAATTAGCAGGTTTTAGCTTTTTGGAAACTTTTAACTGAGTCCAAATTTGCCTTGCCTTCCCAATAATCTCAGCTATTTGGACGAGTTTTCACTGGAGTAATAAACTACTTACAAATGACAAGGTAGGTAAATTTATAACACTGTTGTACAAGCTATCATAAAGATAAAAAAAACAATTTTAAAGCAAAGGAGGTTTAGGTTGGGTTACTTTAACTTTATAATAGCATAATGTCATAGCGCAATTTGAAATGCTTAATTTAACTCCTAACTGAATTATTCTTATATTCACTTAAATGCTAGTAATCATATAGATTTCTTACGAAATCGGGGACTATTTACACGCACCTATCACCTTGCCCTTTTCCCAGACGGATTTGACTGTACTGGGACATTAAACATAAGAATAAGCTATTTTATTTTATTCGTAGTTTGGTATAATTATTTAGAAATTACTTTCCTTAATAGATGTAAGTCTATCAGTTTATGCAGATGTTAGTTTAATGCCTTCCCGGTGGGCTGGATTATTTTATTTAGTTTTAAAAGTGAGAGAAAGTGAAGAGAAAGTTGGACGTATCGGGCCCAAGATGGTAAATGAGAGTTCAGTTTCAACTAAACACAATAAGAAAATTTCTGTTGTTGGGAAAGAGATACGCTAATTTTTTATGAAGATCTTGTACAGGCAGTGGACAAAAATTTGTATAAACATTACTTGGACGTGGAATAACTTATTGAATACGTAAATATAACTGTCATCCAAAGTTCGTGCAATAAAGTGAGATTAATAAATTAGATAATGATAAGCTACGCAATGGTTGGTTTAATATTTTATAACAACAATAAAAAAGATGAACAGTCCACTGAAACTCGAAATCAAACTAAAGACCCGAAATCTCAAAGCCTGTTCAATCTTTCTAAAACTTATGAAAGCTCTACGGGAAAATAGCAAAAAGGCGAGGTTTTGCCTTTTCTATGTCCGTCTTCCTCAAGAGAAACAAGACTCGCTATGATTTGTTTGTCTTATACTATAATACTTACTGAATATGTACTATAACTTTATCCTGCAATAATTAAGGTATTATATATATTTTAGTAGATTTGATTCGCGAATAAATTTCTCACACACATTTAGCACACTCACACGACGAAGAAAAAGGCATATGTAGAAAAGAGTAATGTCTTTAAATAAACTTTGTAAACCTCAAGGGCAAATTAAAACTGAAAGTGAAATTAAATAAGTGTACGAAACCACAAAAACTCAAAAACCTTCAAATTAAACAATCAGCCACTCTAATCTCATAAAATCATGCAGATATTTATGATACAATAACCTAACGAGGAAAGTATACTAACCATTACCAAATATTAGGAATAATTATAATATCCTTTTTACAGGTTTAGGAGAGGCTAGGCAATGCATTCGCAAGGAGATTCCTTCCTTCCTATTCCAAATTGTACTTACACGCTCTTTCGTTCCACTTTAAAACTGTGACCTGGAAACATTCGCCAAACTCAATATAAAAAATATTGACCAACAATATGCAATCGCAAAGTCACAGTTTCAACTCACCCCATAACCTATGCCCCTTAATCCTAGACATATTTTGAGTAATTAAGTAATTTAGTAATGATTAGTAATTCGATATTTCTTTTTTTCCGACATTCAGACTTTTCATGCAAAATGTTTACTTACTGAAATACTTAGTTAATCTGTTACTGACTATTTCTTCCACTTGCATCCACCCACACATTGTACTTGATAGTGTTCCTTAATTTCTATTAAATCTAATTTGTAGTTACGCAGAAGTAGGGGAGGACATTACATTTACTTAATTTGTGAAACAGCCACGAATTGTATTGTTCATAAGTTTTGAAATAGTCCATCCACCACAAACAGTCTTAATAGATTTCTGAAGTTTCGGCCTTTCAGTTGGAATTTGATTTGTATTTGGAGTAAACAGTGATTCATCATTAAATAAGTTAGTTAGGTCAGAGGTTGCTTAATTTAATAATATTGGTACCAGAGATCCACTTCTTCTTCCAGGTAGGTAAGTAGGAGAGGTGAATACAAGTGATTGAGTGAATATGAGGTTAATTCCCTACCGACAAGAAAATATGAGAGGTTGATTATTCATAAAGATTACAAAAGCGATTCTACTTTTTTTGATGCACTTTGTGAGTATTTCAGAATCATTTCGCAAGTAATGGCAACATCACATAAAATATACTTAAGATCTTTTGGAGAGAGAGTTACTGCAAACTAAAAACCGGCTCTCAGACTGCCCCTGAACTGACACTTGGAAAAATATGGGATAGAATTGGAACATATTAAACGGGATGTTTTTTTTTACATGGAAACTAAGCAGAAAAATCCTGAGACTAAATTCAACATGATGTGGGAACTGTAGCATCGATTTGTAGTATCAGTAAATGCAAATTTCATACCATTTCTTGGATGAAACTTCAAAACTTGGAAAGCAAACTGGGCAGGAGATTCTTTTCGTTTTGTGATAAATTACTTTTAACCTAGATATTCATCTCCTCCCTTAACTAACTTACTTATTTAGTTATTCTTAACTATGTAATGCTATGAAGAATTTTGTCCAGTAAGTAGTTTAGAGCAATTGCTGGTTAAGTATAATAGGTAATTATAGTTTTACCTCAATTCCACCTGTAACTAACCAGTTGTGTTAATATTATAAACATTATTAACATCTACATTTATTAACTAGCTTAGCAATTTTATGATTATAACCGACTGTGCAAATATTACCACCTACCATTCTGAATCAGATATTCAATACTAGCAGGTTTTTCAATTTAACTTACATACCAATCAAGTCTTTGTGTACAATAAGATCATTTGAAAGTAAAGTGCTTTCTTCTTACATCAGCACTTTCATACATTATGAATTACGCAATACATACATTTAACAAACAAATCAATTCCAAATCAAGTCTTTGTGTACAATTAAGATCATTTGAAAGTAAAGTGCTTTCTTCTTACATCAGCACTTTCATACATTATGAATTACGCAATACATACATTTAACAAACAAATCAATTCCAAATATTATACAACACCAAGTAGTTAAACTTTAAGTTATATGTAAGTAATGTGCTACTTGATTAATATTATCTGACGACACTTTGTCAGTTACTGTACACACGACATTAATAAATTTTCTTAAAATGCAATCTTATTACACTTAAATTTCCCGTTTTGCACCAGAACTAGTAAAGTCAATCTTTTGTATGTTAACTAATTCCAATACTATTAAACTTTGTAAGTTATACGGTGCTTAAAAGTGACCAAACATTGACTGCTCAAATAACTTGAACCAAGACCGTTATAACTTTTACATTTTTAGTTGTAGTTGTGAACTGTTGGAATTATTAATTTGACTATAATTCATTTGAATTTGAACTTAAGTAGGCTACTTCCTTCCTGATTTGTCTCTGTAAATGTCAATCCTACTATAAAAGATAAGTGTCGGTTTTGCGAGACAATAATGACTATTTCGGCTGCCAAACAGTTTCTGGTTTTGGATCGTGGAATGAATTTGGGACTTGCTGAGAATTGAAAATTTTTTGTAACTCTTTAAACGAGTATATATTGTTTCTAAATGATTTATGACAAACTGACAAATGTGGACAAGAGAAACTGTCGAGCTCATATTAATTTTAATAGCCCTTCTTTTGATTTTGTGCGTTAAGATTTATGAAATTTAAATGAAGTACTTGAGACAAAAATTGACGACGGTACAGTGTAACTAGTTGGTTTGATTTTGCTTGTAATTAAATTATGGAATGGAAAGTAAACCTGCGGATTTGATTGATTGCTATAACCAAACAATATCTCTTAATTTTACTTTTTCATTCCTTTGTCATTATTTTCAGGTAAGCCTCTTTTGACTAATTAAATGCAAAGAGAAAGGTGTAAATTAATTGGTGAGAGACAATAATATTGTGGATGCGTGAACTCCATCCGAAGGTTCAAGTGTTAATTTCTAGTGTACTGTTGAAATTTGTTTTTCTTCAGAATACGATGCTTTTCCAATATTGTTTAAGTTGTTTCCATTTTGCAAAGTGTCCTTATTTTTTTAATAAGGAAAGCTGACGATGGTGTTGTCGCTGTTTGACTTGTTTTGTTTTACTATCCGTCCACATCTTAGGAGCAGTACAGGGACAACTCTCCTCCCGAACGCCACATGGTTACAGACCGGGTCTTCAACTACAAAAATAAAAACAAAATGCCAATTTAGACTAATGAAACATTCACATTATCATATTTATAAGTCTCCGGCTAGTTCGTTGTAATATAATTTTTTTGAACTGTCATCGTGATTTTGTCGCGTCATGCATGTCAAATCATTTCAATTCTCAGTCACAAAATAAAATTAAGTCTCTTTTGTCCAACTGTGCATATTTGGCATTGTTTTAATGTCTTACGGATTTATTTCCTTGCTCTTTTCAACCAATAAACTAACCTTTGTTTGCATGTAGCTTTCAGAAAATCAACCATAAAGATTAAGGTCATACGTCATCGAGAAACTTGAAACATGTCAAGTGAGGATAGATTTAGGTTGTCATTTGGTTATGAATATTATTACCGTCAGAAGTATGAAGTTTGGTAAAGCATTCAGTTTCAAACAGGGTCCTTCTGATCTTTTGCGACAGACATGTAACTATTGCTACTCATGCAAATGAATAAGTGTCATCCGAATAAGCATTGTTCTTCTGTCAAAATATACTTAGATTCATGATGGCTGATGGGGAAGGATGACAAGTTATGAGTTACGAAATGAATTCCGCCCACAAGTTTGTAACTATCGCAATTCGAGAAGATTACTGCTCTCTTTTTTGCATGCCAACATAAAAAAGATTTCTTCATTTTTATTCAGAATGTGACAAGTCGCTGATTGAAATTCAGTCAGAAACATTAATCATTCATCCCAGGTCACTTTGGTAGGCTCGCGTTACACTATCCGACAAAAAAGACACCCATCAACTTGAGAACTCATATTATCACAAATATAAGTCAAACAGTAGACAAAAAGTAAAACTTTGTTGTAAAACATATCAATGTCTGTCTTTAATGCATGTCTTGTCGATCCAAGTTTTCATCAAAAAGAAAGCTATTTTGACCCAAACAAGTTGATTGGTTGGCAAAGTCTTGACTAAAGTAGTTTTGGCTAAAGGCTGCAACAAATTTCAATATTCAATATTCAGCAGACGAGCAAAATTGGATATTGAATTGGAAAGGAGACAAGAGGAAGACATAACATAACGGGGGAGACATTGAGATTGTAAGAAATAAGAGCAGGGAGTTGAATTTGCGACTATTATTTCTTTTCCTTCCAATGGAATGGAATGGAATGACAATGGTATGACATGGCATGACTTATCTTAATAAATAGAGGCGTGTATAAAGCTCAAACCAATCCAAGTAACGTCAGCAACTACTCGATTCTCGATCTAGATAGATTCAGGATTGTGAATAGAAAGGGGCAATAACAGTAATAATCATAATCATAATAATAACAATAATAATCTATGAGTTGGGTGAAGTATGAGCTTCATTTCATTGCTATAAAGTGGTCATCCTACATGTTATGTCTGTGCTGTTGGGTTTCTTACACTAATATAGAAAAGCACTTGCTTTTCACTTCCCTTACTTACTCAATGATCTGATACTAATACGTGCATGGAGAATAGTTGTATTGAACCATGGTGGGTATACATCTGTATTCTTCTTACTTTGCCTAGTTTTGGGATGAGCCACCAATAATATGGTGGACATCTCCATAAATCATGTCATTTTCCCATTGTAGATGCCAAGGCAAAGTCGATGCATAAATCATTGCGGAGGAAAACGAAACCGAACCGACTCTGGCTGCTTTACTTTACACTCGTTCCTTTACTTTGTTCAGGTTTGGCTGGCTGCACTTTGTTCACACAGCTCGGCACAGGGTCATCCAGGATTCGTGTCCAGTTTCAATGGATGGAAAGTACAAAACAGAATAAAACATTGTTCAAGTCTGTTACTTTCCTATTTTTTCGTTTTAGCACACTTTTAGTACATGACGCAAATCAATATTTCTGTTTTTAAGACGAGAAATAAATAGACCATTGTTAAGACTGTTGCTATTATACTCTGCACACACACACACTCACGAGTGAAAGAAGAGTAACCAACCAGTGCCATCCTGTTCAACCCAGTTAATAGAATTCCTCGTTTTATTCCATTTATTTCTTTCCTCCATTTTGTTCGTGAGTAGAAATCATTACTTATTGTATTCCAGCTCCAGGAAAGCAGGGCAAGGAAATGAAAAAGAAAGGCGACATGAGTACATGCTCCGGAGAAAGGAGGGAAAGGAAGTAAGAAATATCGGGTGGGATGTGATATCATAGAAAATAATATATTGTTCCGTCTGCATTTAAAGAGAAAGAAATAAAGTAAGTATTGCACCCATTTTCTTATTGCTTTTTTGAAATGTCTTGAAAACTCTGCTTATTTGGATCTCCGCCCTCTTTCCGTTTGATTTACGTAGTTTTTACACCAAAACTTGCGAAGTTCTCTTGGAGTCTGGCTCCTCTCCGTTGTGCGAGAAACAACAGTTTATATTGAACGGGAGTAAATTTTACTGGGTTTTACTAAAAAGGAAGAATGAACGGAAACAAACATTGCACCAAAAACTGAATCTGGGGGAGAATGCTGCCGCATCAGGACAGAGGTTAGCTTGGCGGATACGCTCCACTTTCAATGGAATTCCAAAATACTTATGTCTTTAAAAAAGAATGATAAAATGCTTTAGGAAATCGCGCACATATTTTTTACCATGGTTGATTTTGTTTCAATATTGCAAAATTCTTGGGAGCCGTACCAAGATGAATGCTACAAACTATACAAGGCACACGGCTAAAACCATCCGAAGCAAGTTCACTGTGTACAAGCCAGCACTTCCAAATGTAATCAATGCCAAGAGTTGCTATTTTACGAAAATGCTACAAATGCTTGAAACAAAAATCAGCACCAATAAATTAAAAAATTCATACTGTCTTGATACTCTTCTCGTCATTATACGTTTAAAAATATGGTAATGAAGTGTGAAAAGATCCTTTCACTGGTAATTCACAGACAATAAATGAAACAATTCGGAATCGCAAACATCAAGGACTCAGTTCCAAACTCATGTTACAAGGAACAAATGAAAAAATTCATCAGAAAATTGTATTAACATTGGAACACCCCTGTGCACGTACAACTTCATTTTTGCAGCACCCCGTATACCTAAAAAAAGATGGTTATCACAATTGTATGTACGTACGCATTAAAGTAAAATTTGAAGAGACAACAATAAATCTTGAAAACATTGTCGCATTTGGAATCAGCAGGATACTTAAGCTTTCAGCTAAAGTCCAACTTTACAATAATATCCCCAACCTCGATTTCTTTACCTCTTTAGTTCACACCTAACAATGTACTAATAAGAAGTGTAAAATAAAATGAAGCAAACCCTCCAACTGACAGGCCACTAAAGTTTGTTTTCCACGAAGCAAAAGCAATATCTATTCAATGTATTGTCTTGCTCAATAAAAGAAGAACAAGATACAAGATCCCTACTCGGCGTGATGCCCGATCCTCCCCAAAATCCACGATAAATCCTCACCTTCTGCCAAACAAAGTGCAAGTTTTGTAACAAGGTTTTAAACTCTAATCCAAAGTAATAATGAGTTGTAGGTAGTTTCGAAGTGGAGAAAACATTCAATAACACAAAATATAATTTACGACCTGTAGCAAATCTGTCTCTTCCAATGTCCCACCGGTCTTCTTCTACCTCTTGTATACCCGTAGATTTACTTGCCTTACTTTAAATTCAGGGAGTGTGCTGAGCATTGAATTGACATGCCTTCTATTCCACAGCCTCACCTTACCTGCCAAGCCACAACTCGTCATTTTACTTATTATTTGGATCACCAGCTGTAAACTATAGACCTGAAGTATATGTACAACTAATGTACTATATGCTAAGAGCGAAATGTAAATTAACCAATGTGCCAATAATATGAATACAAATGCAGCACACTTCAAGGAATTGAAGTGAGTACCAATCCTTGAAATTTACAAAGGCTCGTAAAAGCTAGTTAGCTATCTTACTTGAAGTTGAACAATGCTGGTGGATGGATGATTCCTTTTAAAATTCAAGAGGTGATGGTTAGTACTTAAATCATTGCTGCTCTTTATTCATTACTCCAACTTCAATTGTTGACTTTTAAATTTAAAAGTTTTATTCTGAACTCAATCCGTAGTCTCTGGTCATAAAACTTGCAACAATCAAAGTTAGCACGAGGCGTACAACTAGTTTCGTATAAGCCATGCATCCACTATTCGGGAGTCGAGCTATGAAATGCTTACAGCAAAGAATTATTTCAACTAAATGTAGGAGATACTCTCATAATTTCACTTCACACTTTGCCTATTTCAATAAAAAATAAACAATTGGAAATGGAATGATTTTGGACAAAGGGTACACCCAACCGAGACGATGATATCCATCCGTCCGTCCAACCTTCTACTTTCCTTCATCCGTAGCGCACCATAAATGGATGAGAGTGATATGACACCTTTGTTTTGAAATACGAGCGAATTATCATTGTTCTTTTTTATGGGAGGAAGCAGAAGCCAACAACCACTCGCTCGAAATAATAATTTTATCTATTTCAATTTATTCCTTATTTATCCACCGTAACCACATAATGCCATAATTCATTACGGTGTAAAATATTCTGCTGCAGGATTGAGTGTTCTGTGCTCTCACAAACTCTGAAATAATAATTTTATCTATTTCAATTTATTCCTTATTTATCCACCGTAACCACATAATGCCATAATTCATTACGGTGTAAAATATTCTGCTGCAGGATTGAGTGTTCTGTGCTCTCGCAAACTCGTGCACTTTTGTAGTCAGTCACTGTTCCGTTGACCCTTAGCGGCTTTTTACCATTATGCATACAATTGATTGTAGTGCTACAAGCTCAATTCAATAATCACAAAAAAGGATCAACCATTCTGTAATGATTCCCTATTGCTCTGCAGGCAGAGGTAAACAAATCAAAGTCAAACGAGATTTTTTCTAAGAAATGAATTGAAATTTAAAATATAAATAATATAAATTTTGTGCCCTAAAGGAAATCCTGACTATTCCACTGAAATTCCAATAATTCACCTGCCTGCTGTAATCAGTCAGTGATATTTATCCAAATCATTAAATAATCATTAAACTTCACAATCATAATCCATGCCCTCATAAATTACCCTCTACAATCATTATTCGGAGATTTTGCTCAAATTTTTGACGTATTTATTTCGAAATTAGCCTGATACCAGACGCACAATCACGACATGACAATTTGTATACGTTCTCTACATAACGGTAGGTTTACTACTTATGTAATCCGGCACAGGAATGAATGTCAGAATGCGATGAAATCAGATTTAAACATTAACCTTCAAATGTAACTTCAAGTAAAGCACGGCACATGGAAAAAACAAAACCAGGCCAGCCCAACATTTATTTGTCTGCTCATCTCTGCATACATAATCAGTCAGGTTTGTTTCGAATTTTTTACGCAAAATAAATTTCCTCTCCTAATAACTACAGCCAACTAACAATGAGTAACAATCAGATCGTTCAGAGTATTGTCCAATCCAACCAAACCACCAGATCGCATTTTTTCATCTTCATCTCGACCAACAAATTGTAAACGCATGACTTCTCGTGCCCACCACTTCCTTTAATTTCAAATATATACCAGAATTCAAAGGGATAGTAATTTAGTTCCAAATTACAGAGAGACAAATACAAATGTATTCCTTGTATAATTTAAATGGTATCAAAAACAAGATCAGAAAATGTGCAATTCAAAAGTTGTAAAAAATATTCAAACAGCAAAAAAAATAACAACCAAACTGCAAACTCATAACAATAATTGTACACTTGAATTTTGGTCTGACATTTTATTCGTGCTCGTGGTCAACCAACATTGAACCTGGTTGGTGAGGCGTTTACTTGACCGTGACTTTGCCTTTTGATTACTTATTTTGAGGCGAGATGAGCTGTCGCAAGTTGGTAATTGTGCATATTACAAAATACGTTTGGAGATTTGAAATCATCCACCCAACAACAATGAGTAGGAATAATAAAGTCGGTTCACATTAATCGCTAAACGACTAATTCGAAGTAATTGCGCAGTAGCCATTGTACGGATGCAGAAAATCCCATCACAATCGTGTGCCAATTATTTATAACAAAACCTCAAAAGAACATGATATCCGTTTGCAAGAATTTGGCGAATGTAGAAAATAAAATACTGATTAAGCGGTTAGGTTTAGCGGAATTGAAATGAGAAAGTGTCTCAAAATTATTACGTTGGTTTTTTAAGATGAAATAAATAAATAGTAATAATTTATCCCGGTATCCGCCTGTCCATCTCATTATGTTTCCACTTGTGTAACCGCATTAATTTTTAGCAGCAGCTATAAATTAGTTTATGCTTCAGAATCAAGACCAGCAACTATAATCTCGATCCCAATCCGTAATAACATATCATTCAGTGGTATGTCATAATTAACCCTTGTGATCGTCTCATCTTAGATCTCAATCGCATAATTAATAGAATTAATCTTACTCCGCAAATTAATTGAAAACATAATTCTTATCAGCGTTTGAAAAGTGACCATGACTTGTCTTAAGAAAATGATTTAATGCAAAATATTCTATCCAAGTAAAAGCATTTCTGCTACAATTCTGCTCATTTCTACCTGATTTATAATTATTTGGTTGATTTATTAAATTTTGGAGTATTGCTTTCCCTAAGTATTTTCATTTCCTTAAAATGCAGTTGTTCTATCAATTTAGAAAAACAGACTTCATAGTCTCAAAAGTTTTAATAATTTTACCCATCAAATGAGTCAAAACGGCACGCATTCACAATCAAACTTACTGCATCCATCCATTTATAATTCAAGGCCCAGCTGCTTTATCCCCATCCCGTCATTTATTATTAAGTCATCCACACTGCACTTGGCCGTACCCAAGACCAGACCTACAATACCCGCTTCATAGTGAACCAAAACACCGAAAAAGCAGCTCACTCAATTCACACACTTACACTTACTTTTACTTCTCTCCCACTTAGACTAAATTACAGATGTGGTGACTACGCTACAATGTTAAGCTTTGTACATATCACCCACCATCAGATATTGAATGAGTGTCTGAACTTGAATACTTTCTGTGTGTTCCTTCATTGCCAAAATGGTGAGGGACCCAGCATGAAATGGCACTTAAGACCATAGACTGCGAGGAAACAATACGGGAAAAAGAATTAAACTTGTGCTCAATGTCTATTTGGCTACTACATTAACTACATAGACAATTTGTTTCAACTTTATGTTGCTCAATCTTGAAGTACTTGTATTTATGCTACGCTTCTACAGATACGCAGGGCCGGGATTTGTTGGGAAACATCCTTAGAAATAGAGCAGGGTGTACCGAAACTACCAACAACAAAACAAAATGAGCGAAAGAAACAAATAGCCGACATTTGAAAGAATTGAACTGCACCTGAGCCAAATTCCCTGGTTCACAGCAACAAAAGCCTGGGAATTTACAGCCTTCTGCTAATAAAATTCTGTACAAATACGTAACACAAAGTCGTTTGTGTATTATGTACTTGTAGATTTTTACATTTTTGCTGCTGGAATAGAGTACATGGGGCAGTAATAACACCAAATTTTCTTGTCAATCTAGATTTGCCACAAAACATTATGAGGATAAAAATTATTTTATGAGCAAACTACAACTGTGGTTATGTGAATAACTAGTTCCAATCCAATTTTGATGTGAGAATCCGCATCAATAATTATAGTTTAATGGATGGACAGGATGTGTGCTTTTCACGTTATGAAAGGTAAATAAAA
>JAAXNX010000680.1:0-24520 GCA_036491905.1 Folsomia manolachei | reverse complement strand
AGAAATTTACCTGTGTAAATAAAATTGAGTAGACTAGAAAATGTTGAGGAAGACATATTTCTCAGTTCAATAATTGACATTTCCTTTTCAGCCATCCCCACCGAAAACATTGCTCGGAAATATGTACTGCTAGAGGCCAAAACGCTTCGATGTGCCTGAATATTTAAACACATCATTTCAAAAAAGGATATTAAATCGGCAGTGATTAATTTTCAAGTACCTTGAAAACCTTCCCATCACAGCATATTTCAACTCCATCCCCAAAAAATGTTTCAGATTGCCAGAGATCATGAAGATTTGTGAGTATTTTCGAACTGTATGACGAAGACTTAAAAATTTTACACGCCATTTTGAGCCCAAATCTCAGCGATAAATTGGCCAAAAGTTAGTGAATAATGTACAAAGTAATTCCTTTGTGAATTATAATTTAAATAAGGCTTTCTAAATTTAACCTTCCCGTTCACAAACGTTGTCTTAAGAGAAAGTTTCCATCTTTGTGAAAATTTCAAGAGTATTTAAAATTGTTGTTTTAAAGGATAAAATAAAAAATAATACTGAGAAAATACTAAATTGTTCAAATGATTATTATATACATTTACAAATACTAGTTAGTTAGCACAGCCCACACAAACTGTGTCGTGTTCCTATTCCTAACCCAATTCTAGAATACAATACATAAATGAAGAGACTTCTTTGGTGTAATGGGAAAAGGGTTGAATGGAATTCAACTCGTTTACACGATCTGTAACGGAAACTCACAGAAAACCATGTACTTGCGTCAGAGCTTGTATTGATTTGATTCTAATTCGGAGAGATGTGCTCTCAATTAACCGTCATAATATATATGTCGCAGTGATATTAGTAGATTTAGTTCCGATTCCTTGGTGTCATCTCGGCACGCAAATACCATCCATGCCCAATAAAAACGACGACCATGATAGCTCAAAATATAATGCATATATTCGGTATAAAAATTGCAGCAATAAAGCAATTGTTGTAAATCTATAAATTAGCTAGAACTAAGTAACAGACCGGGAAGTTTCATGGAATCAATGACTGATTTCAGATTGTTTCTTGATTTTTGAGAGTAATGGGAAGTGGTCAACGACAGTTTGAAAGATTTTCGCTTCAACGAAAGATTGCTCGCCGTCCACGTTGAGTTCCAGAAATTTTGGACCAGAAATTGTTCGATAGAGTTCTAATAGGCTGGAATATATTTAATACTTATTTGAATACGATAATGTCTTTGCAAAATCGTGACGTAACCCAATACCTTTTGCGAAATGATTCATTTTCTGCCAGAGTTTTTTCTTCTGCAGTGTTGGTAAAATCTTTGCGGTTAGTATGTCGACGGATTCGTTCTTGCTCTGAGACTTGGAGAAAAATGACTAGGTCAGGTTTTAAGAGATCATCCGGCCAGAGAAAGTCGTCGTCCTTTGGCTTTTCACCCATCGTCCTAATTTGATGAGCCATTGCATATGCAGCAGTACTGTGCCAGAACCTGGGATCACAATTCATGCACTTATATAATAATCCCAATTTAAAGTACTTTCCCTTGCAGACAACAAATTCTCACCTGTCCATCACAACGGGTTGTTTGACATCAATCACATCTTGAGCTGCTAAATAAT
Organism: Folsomia manolachei; assembly: GCA_036491905.1. NCBI lineage: Eukaryota > Metazoa > Arthropoda > Collembola > Entomobryomorpha > Isotomidae > Folsomia > Folsomia manolachei. Next base: position 22,889 of record JAAXNX010000680.1, on the reverse strand, counting down.
TTCCCAAGCAGTAGAAAGCTCGTCGCAGGCTTTCTGGTTGGTCATCAAAAAAATTTCGAGCCTGCTGAAATTCTGGCAACTTTGGTGGAGTGGATATCAGTTTCATCCCCAATGATTCCGACAAATACTTTGTCAGTGTCGTTTTCCCTAAAAGAATAACATGGGCATCAGTCTCCGTAAATCTTGATATTGATTAAATTCTATTTTCATATATAAATTATAACCACACCAGTGCCATCAAGTCCTTCAATTACAACGAATGGATGGATTGAGGGTTCCCGATAAGTCGCAACCATACTTTCTCCAGCTGACTTATCCATCAATCCACGACTCATGCAAAGCCCTCCTAATTGTTTGACTTCCGTAGATTGCTACAAATTGGAACATTACAAAATTATCCGTTTACATGATCAATAATGATTTCTAGCAGGATCCAAATACAAACTAACTTACCGAATGGACACTGAGAGCTTCCCAAACTTGTCCAAGGCTGCGATACACCACTCTTGTTAAAGTATTATTCGTACTCGCCATGTCGAATTAAGTCGTCGACGCCCAAAGTTCAGAAATATCTGCACAACAGAAGCAGCCTGTAATTTTTTTTAAAACCTTACATGAAATGAATCGAGTGTCATTGAAATAGAATTATTAGATAAATGCAATATTTCACGTACCTCTTGCCCTTCAGGAAACAATGTCAATAATTAAAATTAAAGTCACTTTGGCTAAAATTTCTGATGCAAGAACTCCATGCAAAAAAACCGAGCAATAATGTGCAAATCCCTTCCCGCTCTATTTCTAACCCGCATTGCATTCTCAAGTCTTTGTCATTCGCCATTATTTCGCAATGCGACAATAGCATGCATTTCTTAAATATTTCGCAACTCTTAAATTGCCAAAATATATACAAGCAAGATGAGTTGCATGAATGAGCCAGCATCCGAGAAAAGGTGTGTAACGAGCACGATTTATAACCAAGCTATGAATGAGAACTGCATATTTCTCCGATTTCTCGGATTCCTGTCATAAAAGGGAGAAAGCAGTTGCAACACTTTCTCCGTGAAGCAGTTCCTGAGCACCTAATTACGCAGCCTGGAAGTTTTCTTCTTCACAAAATCTCTGCCCTCTGTGATTCAGCTGTTCTTAAAAAATAAATCAGTGCATTTTGAAATCAGTTCTCAGATCAGTCAACAAAAATAAAATGGTGACCCAAATCCACAATGAGGATGAGAATTTACTTTATCCCTCATCCGAGGAGGATAATCATCAACAAGATCAATGTTGCGTTCCTCAAGCACAATGTATACGGATTATTGGAGTGCTCTCTTGTGTATGCAAAAATAATTTAAAATAATTATTATTGTTGAAAATTTTGCATATTGTTTTTTAGTCTGAACCCATGTTTCGTAAAATTCCTTTGTCTTCCATAGGTATCTGGTCTATTTATCACTTGCCTCACTTTGGTGTGCATTCAATTACATGGGAAACCGGAAGTAGGGCCGGATCCTACGCGTTACCTTTTGATCATTGGTCTCAGCTCGGCCCTTGTCTCAATTTGGCTGCTGTGGAAAGAAGTAAGTTTAGGACTATTGGAATTTGGATTTTTTTAAGAAATTCACATTTATTTGTGTCAATTTTTGAAATTAGGGTTGCCGTACAGCTGCCAAGGTTTGGACGATTGTTCACTCCTTTGGATCATTACTTTGCATCGTGATGTTTAGCCAGTTGTTGACCGGAGTGACAAATTTTGATAGATTGATGCAAGTGTTACTATCCCTGGCTGGATTGAATTTGTGCATCATTATATTCAATATTTTGGTCATGATTGAATTTCTGATGCATCCAAATGCTTCAAAAGATTAATATCTTGCAAAACATTGGATAAATTTCATTGTGCACTTGCTACTATTTATTCCTTTTATAAAATTATGTTGAATTGAATCCAATAAAGTGACAGACTTATAAAAACAAAAGAAAAAGAGTTACATAGTCCTATTGTTCCTCATATTATGTAGATTGTGTACAGATGCTACTGAAGGCCTTGAAAATGTTCCGGAAATCGGATGCATTTATACCGTAGATATTTATTTCAAAAAGTGTGACACAATAATTGAAGTATAGTGTCCTTCGAGAATCCCAAATTGGGATCTATGCTTTTTGCCATAAAATGCTGAGCTATTTGGTTATGCACCATTTGTTTGCATCACACCCCACCCAAAATAGGATGGCGTGTTTGTCGCCCCTTCAAACTTAATTTACAGCGACGTGTGAACGCAAATGCAAAAATAAGTGTGAATATATAATTATGGATGCTATTAGTGTGAGCCAATTCCTCAGCTTTTAGAGACGATACCTTTTTGTTAATCCAATGTGCACTTTGCTAATTAATTCCAATAAAATGTTAGTACCAAACTGGCCACAATTTACAAATGTAAAAAAAGGACGCTGATTGCCGAGTATACATTTGCAGGAAATGCAATCAAGTAGTGGAAAGTAATCTCTGCATCCTCCATAATGATCATTTGATACCAGAACAAATTCTGGTTTGTCCACAAATCGACATTTCATCCATTTTATATTTCGTACATTCAATCTATATATGCCTATGGGGCTCCACAGCTATTATTTGATTTACTGATAACATCCATGTAATAGAAATGCTGATTAGGAAGGCAATGCATGGAACACAACATATAGCAACCATGAGTTAAATGATCCGTATCATGTTATTCCACACTTATGAAGCCGCAGTTTGTGCATCGTTAACTTTAGAAGGGTGACGACGACGAGAATTTCAGAATGAATTATTTAGTGCAGAACCCGCAAGAATGAATCATTGAGTTTTCCCGTATCGTTACAGAATAACTATCCCTGTCTACAAATAATTGTATCTACCTTCAGTTTCTGGAGTATTACTAAATTTAAAAAAATCAAGCAAAAGGAAATTGTACGTTGAGGTTGTATTTGTTAAAACTAAGCTTCAATTCCTCAGTGGTCGATATATGTAGAGGTGAGTAAAGGAATAAAAAAACTTTTAAACAACCAAGCACATTATCGAATTAGTTCAGTTTAAGAGATTCCTTGTCAGTCATGATCTTCATCTCTGTAATTAGATTTGCTACGGGTGGGTTGGAGAATGTCAGTAAAAATACGGCGAGGATGCATTTGAGTATATGCAGCAGCATTTTAAAATTTTTCACAAAAAATACGTATAAAAACTAAGAATTTGTTGATACTACAAGTTCGACTGTGTGGTGCTTTCCATTACTATTCACGGATTGTTGGTCCCATTGATATGTACTTAAGACTATTTAGCTCAATGGTTGGTCCCTATCCTAGTACTGTGAAGGAAGGTACACAAACTTTATAAGAAAGTGATCTCATGAAAATTGTACATTGTTGGATGCCAGATTTGTTCACAATACAAGTTTCAATGATATAGTGGTGAATATGGTATTATAAACGTGTATTTTAAACCATCCATCCATCCGCATTTTATTTGTTCCGTTGCGTATTATGCATGGTTTTTCAACACATCCTATCAAATTGGGTTGGTTTCACAGTCTTACATTTTCAATACCAACCACATTCTAAACTGAGCTTCAACTCGACTTCATCTATGCATTTTCATTGCCTTGGAACAGACCATTTACATTTACGATCTCTTCCAACCAGCATTCTTGTATTTTTTAAAGGAGTTAACTTGAGCTTTATTCAGTCACGTTGGATTCCTATTGTTCGGCCATTTTTTGCCAAGTCACATCTCCTCAGTTAGACAGGAACTTGTGAATACAGCGTCTTACACATTAGTAATAGGTATACGGACACAAACCTCAAATCTGCACGGGTACGTATGTCCGTTGTTAATCATCATCCCTTGATTCATTTTGCTCTTGTGTAAAGAATCCTCAAAGAAATGCAACAGGTCCAACAAGATAGGTTTAACTATGAGATACCTCGTATCTGGCCAAGATCACTTAAATCTCCCAACGCATTGTATTACTCTTACATTCATTTTCTTCCACCGTCCTTAGTAAGTAGTTTGGTATTAGAAGAGTGGTGGAAAGAAATGCATCAGTGCATAGAGTGACGATATAAAGAAGGGGTTTAAGAAATCATTTTCATTCAACAAACAAGCTAAATAAAACTATAATTTTAATATTAAGTTAACATTTTTTGAATGGAAGAAATATTTCTTGTATAGACGTCTGAAATCCATGAATCCGTTATAATTGAAGACAGTCACAATAAATTATTGGGGGTAAATTCTTTTAAAACAAAATAGCTCATTTTAGCGTATTTAGTGCGAGGGTCTGTTTTACATTGCGTATAGCTCTCTTCTGGATATTTGCTAAAAAATAAGGGAATGTATAACAGAAGGGGAAGAAAAGTGTTTTAAATTTTTTTCGTTTCTAGTTTTTGAGGATTACACTGCAATTGAAACCAAGCTCCAAGTAAGCATAAAACTTCTCAGCAAGAAACTGAGTGATATACATTTAGCGATAGGCGCAGATATTAGAATGTAAACGTGAATAAAATAAAAGTACTGGCTGAATCGGAGTTCCTGTAAATTGCCACTTTTACTTAGACCTAATAAGGCACTACAACTGAACTGTATAAGATTTAGGATAAGAATTACTCAGAAGTAGATAACATATTATCTTAATTGTTTTAAATGGAAATCTATACGAGAGGTAATAAAAAGTCTCAAGTTTGCTTTCGAGATAAAACCTCACCCTGTGAATGGGTCGACATCCTCTTCCGTTAAACAAGAGTGACATTCACTTTTAACAGTGACTACATGCAATAATATATTAGTCATCCACCGGCAACACTCACTAATGTCAAATATATACAATCTACAGGCAATAGAGCATTGGTAGGTAGACATATAAAAAAGGTTGTATTAGTGTTACAAGTATTGTACCATGCACCGTTTAAGTTCCAAGAAAGTCGAGGCATGATTAACACCACAATTTTGTAGCAATCCCCATTCATCACCAGAGCAAGGGGTGGTGAAGTCATTGCATTGCTTAAATTGGGAAACTGTGATTAAAAGAATTTGCACAAAATCCTTCGTTAATTACTTGCTCAACACTAATTAAAATTTAGACTGTGCTATATGTGGATGGTGATTTGTGTTGTGAAACGAGTTTGACGTGTCAAATTGTAAGAATTTGTTCATTTTCTTTTTGAAGGAGAAAGTCGGTGAAGTGAGAGACTTTTACCCGGAATCGGATTCCTGTCAATTGTGGAATCATGGCACCCGTTAATGATATGGGTTACATGGTGGGAGGAATACAACTTAAATGGGATGCCAAAGACCTAGAAATCAAAACACGGTCCGTGGAAATGGCTTTGCAGCCATTAGTTATGAAGGTAAGACAAAAATCCTCAAATATCGGGTAGTTGTATAATACAATTTGTATTCCACGATATGTCAGAGAGTAAGAAAACGATGTCATGCATTATTTGACCGGAAACTAAACATAACTGTTCAGAATATCTTTAACCGGATGCGTCTTCAATTGAAAAAGATCAAATCAATCAAAATGTCACTTAATTTTTTTTTTCCATATTTGTAATAGGTCACCACTCTAGTCAATACGGACACTTCGAGGAAAAAAGGTCGTTCAAAACGAGCCCATGTGCTAGTAGCTTTGGTGGAGAAAGCTACAGAAAACTTTATAAGAAATGGAGAATTGATCGCTAATGAAAATCCTGACATCAAAAGAGAAATGGTAAGGTTTAAAGTCGACCAGTTTAGTTTGATTTATTTTGCAACTATTCAATTAACTTAATTAAACTCTAGATGATAGCTGTAGACGAAGTTCGCAAAACTGGAGGAATTATGACGGAAACTTCACGAGAATTTGCAGAGGACCCTTGCGCCTCACAGAAACGTGGAAATATGGTCAGAGCAGCCCGAGCTCTTCTTCTGGCTGTTACACGACTCTTAATTTTGGCCGACATGGTTGATGTCCATCTCCTCCTCAAATCTCTCCGCATTGTGGAAGGTATGAATTGAAACCTGAAATTTGTTTATTTTAGATTGCTTGATGTGATGAGAATGCCCAATTTTTATATTTTCAAATGAATTATCAGACGATTTGGAAATGTTGAAGAAAGCATCGAATCAGGCGGAACTTATGGATGGACTACGAAATTTCGGAAGGAATGCTACCGGATTACTGAGGGAAGCTGCAAGAAGACAGCAAGAACTTCGGGACCCCCAACAAAGGGATGACCTTGCGGGTAAGGACAAGGGCACAATATTATAGAATTATTTTATTATTACAAGAGTACTCTCGTTATTCTCATTTTTGTACTAAAAATAATCCTATTTAATGAACTTTGTTTTCATTTCAGCTGCCAGAGCACTCTTAAAAAAACATTCCACAATGTTAATGACTGCATCTAAAGTTTATTTGCGTCACCCGGAACTGGCTGCTGCCAAAGGTGAAAGGATGAATTTAAAATTATAAAAAATTAGTGACTTTGTTAAACTTTTGTTTAATATTTAGTGTATTTGTTTAATTTTGTTTTCGTTTCCTCCCAAAGCCAATCGAGATTTCGTATTGCGACAAGTTTGTGAGGCAGTAAACACTATTTCTGATATTGCAAGAGGTCAAGGCAATGCTTCTACACAAACTCAACAAAGTTATGGACCCGGAGAGCTGGCTGCTGCATTAAATGATCTTGACGTATGAATTACACACAAAATCTGGTTGCCTTTCAGTTTTACTATTGCACAACATCTAATTTTTTGGTTAATTATTTTAGAAAAATATTTACATGAATCCTCTTGAGTATAATGAAGGTAATTACGGCATTTGAATTTTAAGGCATTCATGAAAATAATCATAAAACAATTATTCAACCTTTTCTAGGCCGAACAAGGCAAACATTGGAAGAACAATTGGAATCAATAATCAGTGGGGCTGCCTTGATGGCGGATAGCTCGTCTACAAGAGATGATCGCAGAGAAAGGATTATTGCAGAGTGCAACGCTGTACGACATAAAATTACCCATCTATATCAAACTGCCAATCAATTCTCAATGTAATTCCAAGGTTTGTGTCACAATAAAATAGGTACGACAAGCTCTGCAAGATTTACTGTCAGAGTATATGGCAAATGTAAGTAAAAATAATACAAAAGTTATATTCCTTTTTAATTTTTGTAATTTAAACCATAGACGGGAAAGAAGGATCGGAGTGATAAATTGGAACAGGCAGCGGAACACATGAACAGAAAAACAAGGGATCTGAGGCGTCAATTAAGGAAAGCCGTGGTCGATCATGTTTGCGACAGGTAACAATTAAAATTGGTGTATAGGCGGCTACCGCAGGTTAAAACAGTGAATTTCAAACTTGTTCAGTTTTTTGGATACCAATACACCTCTGCACATTCTTATCGAAGCTGCCAAAGCAGGGAATGAAAAGGGTAAAGAAAGCAATTCAGAATAACTGAAATTTTTACGTCTTAAAAAATTGCATTTATTGAATTTCAGAAGTTGACGAATACGCCCAAGTGTTTAGCGAATTTGCCAGGAAGCTTGTCGAGGTATTCTTGACACATGATTAACTTCTTTAACTGTGTCGAATCGAATCAACTCAGTCATCAAATGTTGAACTTACTTTAATAATTTCGCATTAATGTTGATTAATATTGTTAATACAGGTTGCAAATCTCTGCTGCAGTATGTCGGATAAAGACGACGGAGTCAAAATGGTTCGTTATGGTAAGTGTGGTTAGGAATGTGATTTTAGGTCTGGTAGGGTATTAGCAAATTGCTTGAATACATATCTAATTATTGCAGCCGCGTCCCAAATTGAGACGTTATGCCCACAAGTTATCAATGCAGCAAAAATCTTGGCAGCTAGACCAAAGTCAAAGGTATGTCCAGTTTTGCAAGTTAATACGACTCACATTTGCACAATATCCGATATGTGCTTGTTTTAGCCGGCTCTGGATAATATGGAAACATTCCGACGCACATGGGAAAATCAAACTAGAATTCTGACGGAAGCAGTTGATGACATTGTGAGTTGAGTCGGTTATTTATTATTATGATTATTTATGTTTATGATGGGATCTGAGAAATTCGCCGAGCAGTATTGTTGAACCGAGTATGCATATTTTATTCATTTTTCTTAAAGGTGATCATTGACGATTTATTGGCAGTTACTGGTAAGACATTGGAGATTTATTTTGACCGACAACGTCTCAATTTCATTTCACGCAATTTTAGAGAATCACATTCTGGAAGATGTGAACAAATGCATTGCTGCAGTGCAAGAACAAGACCCTGAAACATTAGACAGGACGGCAGGTGCAATTCAGGGAAGAGTGACTCGAGTTACTGATGTTGTGACATCAGAAATGAACGAATATGAACCTGGAGTTTACACGGATTATGTTTTGGATGCTGTAAAAGATTTACGAGAACAAGGTATTTTTATAATTTTGTAATATTGACTCCTTACTGACCTTACTTATATATTAACTTTTTATAGTGATGCCAAACTTCGTGACTAAAGTTGAAATCGCAGTGGAAGCACTTTCTTCCAACCCTGCAAAAGATGTGGATGAAAATGAATTTATTGATGCTTCAAGCAGAGTTTATGATGGAATCCGAGAAATTCGACGAGCAGTATTGTTGAACAGAGTATGCAATGAACAAATTTCAAAAACTTTATCTCATTAAACAAATGTTTATTTTATTCCAGGACGATGATGAATTGGATCCAGAGGATGTGGTTATAGATGGAGGAACTGAAACAGGAAGCAAAAGTAAGGCTAAAATTTAAAAACTACCAAAATACACATTTCAAATACCGAATTTTTTAATTTCAGTAAGTGGGGTAACCGGAAGTCACATAATTGACGAGCGATTACAACGGAGGGTACATGACCATCTATATAAATTAAAAGCTGTTCGAATTTTGGATTTCCAACTCTATTTTTTAATATTTAGGAATTGCTGGAAAAGCTGCCGGAAGAAGAAAAGGCAAAGATTGTTCAGCAAGTGGAGAGTTTCAGAAATGAGAAGCAAAAGTTTGACCGTGAAGTCACCAAATGGGATGACAGTGGAAATGACATTATCGTTTTGGGTAAGACACGAACATAAAATAATGCAATTATTCAAAATCCAATTCACATAAAAAACGCATCATTAAAACTTAAATCAATAGGCCTCGTACTATAGTATAAAACATAATTTAATAAAATTAATAATAATTGTAGTTAAATTCTGTTTGTTACAGCCAAGCACATGTGCGTCATAATGATGGAGATGACTGACTTTACCTGGTAAATGCTTTTATGTGATTTATGAAATAGGCAAAGTTAGTGATTAAATTTTTCTTCATGTCTTTTCAGGGGAAGAGGTCCACTTAAAACAACAATGGACGTTATCAATGCAGCCAAAAAGATATCCGAATTAGGCACAAAGCTGGATAAATACGCACGAGAAATTGCTGAGTCATGTCCTGAAGGTAATTAGATGCAGAGATGATTTATGGGTGATAACGTAACCACCACATGTCGAATTTATACCAATTTTCTATTTTACAGGATCCATCAAAAAGGATTTATTGGCTTACTTGGGACAAATTGCCTTGTACTGTCATCAATTGAATATTACATCCAAGGTCAAAGCTGACGTGCAAAATATTTCGGGGGACCTCGTCTTGTCTGGGGTATGTGATTTATTATGTAATTGAAGAGTAAAGTACACAATGATGAAATTAATTAATACTCGTAATTTTTAGTTGGACTCTGCAACTTCTTTGATTCAAGCAGCCAAGAATTTGATGACTGCAGTGGTTTCCACTGTGAAAACGTCCTACATTGCATCCGCCAAGTTTCCAAAGAGTCAAGCTCCAGTAGGAGGAAGAGTGAGTTGAAAATTAACACTTTCAAATTAAAATCAATGTAATTGCAACTATCACATTTGTATGATATTCATAACCATCATTTATTCAGGCAACAAAGTTCGTATGGAAAATGAAACCCCCAGGTAATTTTAATTAATTTTACATGCCGCATTTCTTATCTGCAGTTGCAAACAAATCTTATGAATCCAATGCCCGACTAAACTAATGTTTTTTTTACCCCCAGAGAAAAAACCTCTAGTGCGAAAAGAACGTCCAGAAGAAATACGTGCCATTGTTCGAAGGGGATCACAGAAACGCCAAAATCCGATTTTGGCCCTCAGCGAATTTCAAAGGCCAACAGAAGATGTTTAATGGAAAAAAACAAGATTGTCCGACTCACATTGTTCTGTCAGTGTCGCCTCGTGTGCTAAGTGAATACCGATGCAACGAATAATAGCAATAACATAACTTTTAACCATTCCTTTAAATTTATATGTATATCATTCATAATTCAGGTGCATCAAAAAATGAGTGCTGTGCGTGCCTTACTTAGGGTTTTAGCAATCAATTGCTTATTCCATATTCTTAGGTACATGAATATTTTTTACAGATGAAGGAGACCACATTATTTATGATGACCTATTTGAAGTATTATGTTACTTTTGTTATACTGATAGTAGACACCATTTATATTATTCCTCTTAGATTTTACATTTGCTGAAATAAACCTGCTTTGTGGTTTTTGGACAAATATTACAAAACGCACGCAACTGTTTAATTTATCACGCGCACGCCTGGATAAATTGTCGATTCGCAATACCGTCGATCCTCTTTGTCCTATATTTAAAGCCACACATTGGCACATAACTTTCTAATACCTGAATTAGTCCTCGGCCCAACCACTTCGTCCTATTAAAAAATTTCATCAATGGCAAAATTACGCGTTATAATATTTTCTCTTGTGGTAATAAGCCTGTTAAGTAAGTGCATTCCCGGGATGTTCGGGTATTCAGACAAATGTCTTTTTAATTGGGAATAATCCATTAAATATTTTTTGTCAAAAATAGATGAGACTGCTGGATTCTTTGGGGGTGGAAATGGTCAAGGATGTCCCTTTAATGTGGGAGGTTGTGTCAGTTTTTGCAGGCGACAACCCGCAGACTCAATAACGGGTCGTGGCGTCCCTTGCTCGGGAAGGTGCTCTGGAATCTTTGGCATGAATTGCCAATGTGTGTATAGTTGCTGAGTATTTACAACAAATATCCGTCTGTTACAAATACTTGCATTTATTTTCGTCAATAGTATATTGGAAGTGGTACAGATAAAAGTAAATAAAAAACCATTTTGTAGAAAAGATATAGAATAGCGATCTCAGACATGAATGCAATTCATTATGAGCATAAGTCCTGTCAGAACGGTATGTAGGTAATAGATTGAGATTCTGAATTTCCACATATCATGTTGCGTTTCTTAATTTGGAATGATATTTTCTTCAATGTTGTTGGAGCATTTAATTGGTGGCTTGTATATCTTGTCCAATTTTGGATAACCCCACATTTCTTTTGGTGGAGGTGTAGGTGGGTTCTGTTGCAAAGCCCAGTATTCTTCAGGGGTTGGAGGTGGACGATCTTCCTTCACATTGCAGACACCTTCATGATCTGAATCCTTAATCATGTGCTGCAATTTCTGTCTTAATTCCTGAGTCCAAGTCACGGAGGCCTGAACAGCGTCACCAAAAGTCCTGCAGGTGCACAAATCATAAATATTTGAGGACATTCGTAAGAAAACCTTTTAGACTGGTGTTCTCCTTTATTAATTACCAACCAGATTAATAATTGATCAAATGTAAAAAAAAAAAGTCACAGCACTCTGACAGTATACTTACTTATTTGCCATCGATGAAGGGGATATTATAATTGGTTGTGCACCGCTATCTATCCCCGGTATCCTATTTCCAAATTGAATATTACGCACGATTTATTGGGATTGAATTTCCAACTAACTTACCATTTCACATCTTTGACTCCAAATAATTTATATAAGTGTTCGATGGGATCTACAAAAAATAAAACTGAAAACCATTCTCCGAAGCAATGAGAGCGTTCGCTCATAGCAAACTGCATTTTCAACACTTACATAAACTAGAACATCCTTCAAAATGGCCCTTAGGATAATACCAAACAAACGTTTCGCACATCTCGTTTCTATATTCCGCAGTATTATTACAATTAAAATGACAGGACAAAAAATACATGAAGTTGTGAAATTAGTGTTAATAATGTGGCAAAATCCACAAAGCGACCCAGTGTCCACTTACCGCGTCGAATATCCTGCTACAGTGATATCCGATCTTTGCGATGTGTCGTAAGTACATTCAAATGTTAACGAATCACCAGGCAAAATTTTCCTTTCTTCTCTTAAAGGACGATTTTTTTGATAATTGAAATGATAATGATCATCATACGACACCCAAGGTAGCTCCGTATTATTTCGGTAATGTCGCAGTTTCATCTTTCTTCCTAAACATTCAAAATATATTAGTTGAATGATTAACAATTACATCAATTTTAGTTCCAGTATTGGTAATAGTTCCAAAAACTATAAAATATTTTCATGTATTTTACTGCTTTCAGTACCTGCCAGATGAGTGTGTAACAGAGTGTTAAACAAAAAGATGCCTTCCTTTGGGACTCCTTTGTTAGTACAACTAGACCCACAATGACCAACAATCATGTAATCCTTTGACTTTGGTGGGATCAAAAGTGAAGCGAGAACTGTATGTAAGGAAATTATAAATGAAAAATTATATTCCTGCCGAGTTAAGGAAAAGACATTAACCTGTATGCCCGATGGTCATCATTCCTGCATCGTATTGTCTACATAGATAAAAGAAAAGTTGTGCTTATAACTCTTGTAAATGCTTCCTATCACCAATACGTAGCACACTAATTAAGTAGATCAGCATAACACCCACCTCAATTTCGGCGTGTAAAATATCTCAACCCCAGTCTCAAATTTGATATTAGTCAATTGATTCGGATTATCATAATGCACCTAATCAGGATTAAATTATTTAAAAAGTCTGTCATATTACGAATCATTAAAGTAGCAAATAGAAAATACTCGAAACAAATATTTCAATCACTACATTGATTAATTACTTACTTCAAGCATATAATACTCATCCGACTCCTCCCCCACAGGATAACCGACGTGCTCAGGTAAAAAGAATTCCTATCAAGTGCAAATGTACGTGTCATTTTTTTTTCTGGATGAATGAACATCATGCAAATAAAGTCCTGCCAAATTACCTTTCCCCCAACACCCCAAACATACAAGGTTGCTGAACAAAGTTGAGACGGTCGGCTTCTCAAAGACTCCGCAGTATAACACTCGGCCCCAGGTTTGTCGCTGAAGGGTGAAAATATTCTCTTGGCACTTAAACCAGGCGGAGCTTGACACTTGTAAACGACAAAGTGATGTGTATGCTTGACTGCTAATGGACCATCAAGAACTGGACGGAACTAAAGAATTTAAACGAGATTATTTACGACTGTCAATTCACGTCAACGCTTGGCATAAAAGATTAAGAGAATATTATTGGTTTGTAAATACATAATTTCAATTTTCTCACCCCTACTACGTGATTTTTAATGCCCTTGAAGTCTGGATGACTGTGGATTGTACACCTATACACAAAGGATGGATGGTTATGTAACTTATTAATCACTGTTTAACTTTTTTATTGCAATTTTTTACCCGACTTTTTTACTTACCAATATGAAAATGACTTGTTTCTAAAGTAAGAGAAAACGCGATATGAAAATTACTCTGGTAAAGATTTGTAACCACAAAAAAACATTTACGTTTGGCTTACAGCATATTCTGATTAACTGTTAACTTCCAGCTTTCAAAACTGGAGACATCCACGGCAGGATAGGGAGGATCCAATGGATTTGCGGCCACACTCCCACGTACCCCAAAGTGATAGGACATACCATCCTGCGGTCCCATGGCCCAAATAAAATTAACCGTATCGTTCTACATGTGATTGAAAAGTACGATATTACTATGCATTTAAAATCAATTTTAAAACAAATCAAACAATATTCTATAGTGTCAATATACCGTAATGGCCACATCTTGAGCGTCGCAAGAGTCAAACACACGCTTAAACCTTAGAGAGGTATGGGTCGAGTTTTCAAACTAGGCAATCAAATACAAATTTATATTCATCCAAATTAACTATCCTCCACAAAAATTACTATTTAACGACACTTCTACTATTTAAAGAAAATGAACAACGAGCTTACCGCAGTCAGCAACTCCCAATCCTGTGAGACATCTTTTACGGGTGCTGTGGGTCCGACTCCATGATAATCCTGCAGAGATGTGCATAACAGTTAGTATATCATTCTTAATCTAAACCCATTAAATACATGAGACATTTGTTTCTGGGACGAGAGTCAAAATGTTTGCAATGATGTTGCAACAAAGTCCTCAAAACAAATGTGAAGGACAAAGCCAATATTGCCCGGGTTGTGTGATGCAATGAATGCAAAATATATACTAATCTGATTGGCGAATAAATTTCAGTCTCAGGATAACATAACGCTGACATTGATTCAGTCCAACTCAAATAAATGTCTAATTGTGTTGTTGCACATCTACATACCGCAAAATAAGATTGCCCATTTGGAAAAATTCCACCAATTATTATGTCACTCGCTTCCATTCCGCCACCAGGCGAGAGACCAAATCCGACGAAACCAGTCGTTTCCGCAATGACTTGAAATGTTATGGATTCCGTAGCCAAATCCGTTTCCCATTCTACAACAAATTTGCCATCCGGTTCCAAAACTTCCCGTTGTTTTCTGTACTCCGTGGTTCGTGCAGTTATCACAGCGTTCTTTTCGCCCGTTTGAAACTTGACATGATCATGATCACCAAGCGTGGGGTGACATAAGCCAAGTAAACAAATTGTTAACAATATTGCTAAACTGAAACAGAGTTCAACTCGCATGATGAGAGTTTGTCTGTCAGACGCTTACATCTGCAGAGCAAAGTCAGTTTCTCACCTCAAATATCAAACCACAACTAAACGCTAGACGATTGTGTATGCAATCTTTTCCAGCCACATTATCACATAAATACATTAATACACTTATGGCAGTAAGTGAATTTGCAGGTATGTGGGAGAACAGACTGCGAGCTAAAGGTAGTAGGAGTGTTTTATTGTGATGGTTTGCTTTGTGGTAGTACTTGGATTAAGAGCGCTGCATTACGTTAACATTACACTTCAAAGGGTTAGGTTAGTATGCAGTACTGTGCAAAAAAATTGCAAATTACGTATTAAACCATTAAGATACCTAGTCTTGCCGTCCATCGGTTCCATGAATCGAGTCAGGATAATCAGCAAAAAACTGTGAAAACCCATTGCCTGAAGCAAACAACGAGAAGAAGATCTCTTATATGTAGTGTTAGCGAACTGTATTTTAAACACAAACCTTACTGAAGAATAGACCAGCAAACCGCACTACAAATTACTCTAAACCGCATTTTGCATCGCAAATTTGATTCTGGAGAAACAAAGCTATTCAAATAATTTCTGAATTATCATTTTCTTAATTCTGCACTTGCTTTTTCGTAGAACGGAGTGTACAACATACTAATGCAGCAGAATGACTGTCTGATCCGGTTTAGATTTCTGCGAAAATGGCCAATTAATTTTAACTACAGGATAGTTGAATTTTAAAGAGGTTTTACAAAAATGACAAAATTTCCGGACCTCCAACACCTTGCACCGTAAAAATTTGTAGAATACATATACGCTCTAAATTCTAAACGTCCAACATCGATTCATATCCCAATGAAGGCAGCTTTTTGTCAAATTAATCTTTGGTCTTTTTGTTGGGATTATGATGAAGCAGATTAAACTGGTCAGTCATCTACGGACGTCATAACTTCTTTACCATTGCCCCAGAATGACTTGCTTTTGCGGATTTTATCTGTGGTGATTTCATGGAACTCGTTAAATTTTCTGGTTTTCTCAAAGATTTGTTGTGATAAATTGTTTCAATCTAAATCCAAACCTAGAATTATGTAAATCCTTCATAATCTTTTACACAAGTTGACCGAACTGAGTCTGATTTGGACATTAAATTGGATTTTTCTTTTTTCTCATCAAGCAATGGTGGAGCTAATGAGTGCATCAAATTATTCAATTCTTTAGTACGTCTTCGATTTTAGCCTTGGATCAAACTTCAATGTTATGAGAAGACAGGAAGTATGGTTTCACATCGCTAAAACTAAAACTGGTAGTTTAATTTTAATGGGATTGTGAAAAAAGTAAATGCAACTAAAAATCCAAGATAGCTGTGCAACAATCTACGTCATTGTTCTGTCACTAGTGGGAATTATTTCCAACTTCACATAAACAAAGAACAGGTACTTTGTTGCATTAAAGGTTACGTGACAGGTCATCCCTTTCGTTCGTGTGACAAGATGTGAATTGTCGCTCATTTTTAATTTGACTACCTTTTCCTACTCCTACTGCCACGTCTGCAAATTTTATTTCCAGAAGTTGGGCCACAATAAAGAAATAGGTGATCTCCGTTCGAGGATAAAGTTTTCATAATGCTGAACCCCCAATTACGGATGGGTGGGTGGCAACTAAATAAATAATAAGCTTGCAACGACCTTTCTTTGTGAAACGCAACGTAAATCAACGAGCCATGGAAGATTCGATGTTACCTTGTATCTTTTCCCATTACTCGTTATTATATGCATCTCCTACTCTGCAACATTTTTATGCAACTTTGCTACACACTTATTTAAGTGTCTTTGTGTCTATCACTAAATCCGCACTGCATTGTTTAACTTACTTATTTAAATGATTGATAAGCAAGCAGCTATAATGCAACAACAATCTGATTTAATACGCAGGGTCCATCCATAATATGTGATTACTGGCGTGAAGGTTATTTTATTTAATTTCACACCAACCACTACATAACTGTGACTCAATTATTCTAAAAAAGGGATGTGCAAATAAAGAAACCAAGAACAAGAAGAAGGCAGCAACTGAAAACAACGCCATTTTTTCTTCCCTCCCTGGAGCAACTTTGATTCATGGCTGAGAGAATTTTGCAGTTTTTATTTTAATTTTATTACTGAGCTCTGGATATTATACAACAACCCATATAACTGACACGAAAATCAACAATTAACTATTATCCTTGCCCTGATCTAAGAGAGTAATTCATCAAACATGTAATTAATTTATAATTGAAGTTAGAGGCTGCTCAAAATCAAAACAAGAAAAGTTGCTAAAACTGAAGTATGTTAAAATTAGATTACTTATCAGCTATAAATAAATTCTACCTCACAAATAAAAACACGCAGAATATGAGTAATAACAAAGGTCAAATGATGGCGAAAGGGGAAGCCAAGTAAGTGCCAGATCAACTAAAAAAACTTCACCTGTCATCACGAAAGGGCAAGTTCATGATGGTTTTATTTTTAGATTTTTTGTCGCATTTCGCAAATATATATATTTTTATTCCACTTTGTTAGACAGGGTAAGTGTTTACCTTATCTTATGGGGCGGTAGATGTGTATCACACATGATAAATGCAATCCAATTTAAGTGTCACAATATTAACCAACAACTGTTGCGTGGACGTGGACATTTACAGGATTTTATTGCATTTGATATCCTTAACTTACTCCAGAAACTATTTCCACATAAATACTAGTATGACACGAGCCGAGACGGATCCAAGTCATTGCATGTTTTTTCTCAAATGAGTTGTTTATGTAAGAGACGTATATTTTTTATTTAAAACAGGAAACAAATGCTCCATTACGTAATCAGGCGCAGCCCTGCAGGTAAGATTAAGTCATTTTTCAACAAAGAAAGCCTCGTCCAGCAATACAATTTTCATAACGAACATGCAGTCGATTGGAGGAATGGAATAGAATATAAAACTTTCGCTTAATTCATGAAGGTTGTTAGCAAGAAAAATTGTAATTACTTGAAGCGTGTGAAATCTTATCGATCTCCCATGCGTTTAGACAAACAATAGGGTCAAGACACTTGGCTCACGGCGTCGCCTAAAGTCAAAGCATTGCAGGCTGCATTGTATGCAAATGACAATAAATGTTGAAATTGTCAACAGTGCAACATTCTTAATTACTACTTATAAAGAACACATTTGTTAAATTAAATTGATAATTTCATTGCATGAGAATAATTTTTATGCATTTGAACCGTGTCCTGTTAATGAGTTTAATTTAGCAAAGAATTCTTGCGACTGAAATGAAAACCTTTCTTATTTTAAACTTTTTTTTACTTGTGCTCCCAGATACAATTTTCATGCTAGACCTATCACAACTGACTTGTACTTACTGATGTTTACGGATGTGAGATTCACTGGTTATCGTAAAAATACAGTAATGCATGAATCCCTCCTTGACAATGTTGTTGTTGTCTGTTGTGGGGCATGAG
Source organism: Folsomia manolachei (assembly GCA_036491905.1). Taxonomy (NCBI): domain Eukaryota; kingdom Metazoa; phylum Arthropoda; class Collembola; order Entomobryomorpha; family Isotomidae; genus Folsomia; species Folsomia manolachei. The sequence goes on along the minus strand of JAAXNX010000680.1, from coordinate 4,499 downwards.
AGCGTGAGGCGTCAGTAATCTTCTTCGGTGGTCTTTGGGCTGGCAGGAGTTCCAGATAAGTTCAGTGTCACGATAAATAAAATTCAGAGATTTAGGAATGTTATTTTTTCTTAACCATCCGTTCCGGTGCCCAATTTACGTTTTAAAAAAATCAGGTTCCATTACAACATTTTGCACTTTTTTAGCTTCTGTTATTTCAAGATTAATGGGCACCTTGCACGTTGATTGATATATTAAAATTTGAGGTCTGCATATCAAAATAATATTCCAGAAAATGTCTATGGTCCATGACACATAAATTACTGTCCGATTATTTTTCCCTTCAAAGAAACATGAGCATGCCATTCGGCTTATGCGACCAAACATTGAAAAGAAAAGTAATGCATTGCAAAAGTTCAGATATTTTTTGGAATTTTTCTCCGGGGATCAACTCCTGTAATTTGCAATGCAGACAACTTAATTTAGGCTGAGCTTGGCTGCCTGCCACATTTTTAGTTCCGCAGGTTAAAGATGAATGAAAGGGAAAAAAGTTGTTTATTTACAGGAAACTCGGCGTGAAGTGTGTAAAAATTATTGCCAACTTTGTCATAATGATTTATAACTTTATTTCAACCTCTCCCCTTACCACAGACATTCCAGTAATACATTTGTTCAATTTTGACAGTATACAACTTAACTAATGTAGATAACTAAACTACTTTATTTAACCGATATCCAGTAAATATTTAGTGGTTAATAAGTGCAGTAGTAGTTTTATCTGACAAACAGGAAAATAAAAAACGGATATTTATAATAAAATCCTACCAACCCGCAAGTGCAAAACTTTTGTGAATATATATTAACAAGCTTCTGGATTGTTATTAACTTGCGAGTAAAAAACATAGTTTCCTAATCAAACTGAGATGAAAAAAAACAAATACATGTCAAACTGACCCACATTTTCTTCTTTATCATTTGTTCCAACCTAACCTCACTTTGCATTTTTAATGGGTTTTTATAACTCTACCGATGTTAATACGCAATTTATTATGCTACGTATGCAGCGCAGAATAAATATTTAGTTTCTTTGACCTGAAATATTTCTTCATCCTGTCCATTAACCTCTATGATTAACCCCACCCAACTTGGGTTACATGCATAGCACCTATCAGATCCTTGGCTTGCTTGAAAACTTTAAAACAAAAATAAAGCGTTAAAAAACTACTTTGTTTCCTTCAGTGGTTTTCCTTTCCGAAATTGTTGAGACCATAAAAGTAAAAGTTATGAAAGGTTCCACTACCATGAAACGAATGACCTCAGGATTTTATGGCGTTGGAAAATCCGTCAATCGAATCAAATTTTTACATAAGAATCCGTCGTTGTTTTTCTTTTCAACCTTCTTTAAAAAGAAGACAATCACCTCCATCACTGAAGTCCAGTCAAGCGTCTCCCCATCTATCAAATGAAATAAAAAAACCTTAGATAAACAAAATAAAAGTCGGAAGCTCAAGTTCATCTCAATCCAGAGCAAGGAACATTGCATGAAATTAGTGAAACAGAAGATAAACAGAATTGCTGGCTTATTAATACTTACCATGTTTCAAATCAAATTCTTTGCTACCCCGTCGAAGTGTGATGTAAGTAGAATCTGCAAATTGAACAAAGAGATAGAATCACATAATGAATGATCGAGTGTGCTTGTCAATGAATCCATTAAGCATGCATTCCTGTTCTTTTCTTTATGTCAGAGTTGCAAACAGAGAAATTTTGTAACAAGGAAATGGAACGAGATGAAAGTAAAACTGGGAATTGGGTGAAAATTGTTTTGATGCTTGCTCCAATTTATTGACTTACCCTTGGATTTTTGGTCGACCAAATCCCATATCTGCTCTTCATTAAATAGATCAGGATCTTCTTTCAGAAGAACTTGTACAATTTCGGAGAGTTTCTGTCGGTGAATGGCACCTGTTGGATAGATAATATAAAATCAATAATGTATTAAAGAGAGACGCGAAGATTTTCATACTTTTAAAGCCATGTTGAAACTTAAGTACTGACTAAAAATTTAAATCGTGTTTTACCTGTTTGTGTAGGGTCATGTTTTTTAAATTGCAGTTCCAAAAATTTTCTGGCTTGTCGACGAATCTTGTTTTCCTACCGTTCAAAAAAATTATACAAAAAATTAGCAGATTTGCAAATTGCTAATTTAAAAATGTACATAATTATATGCTTACCATTTCCGGACGGTTTGATAAAAATGAAATGCTAGAATTAAGCTGATAAGATGAAACGTACACGCGTTGGCTTATCAAGTTTGAAACACTTTTATGTTTTTCAAGTTTGTTTGAATGCTGCTTTATTGTATTTAACGCAATAAGAAATTACTGTTTTTTTAAAGTTTATTGTGAGAGTAGAGGATGAGCACTGCCCGTGATTATGATAGGGTCTGGTCTTTTATCTAATTTCAAGCCCCGAAATACCTAACGCTCCAAGTTCACGAAGGTCTGCAAAAGGATACCAACATTTTTCTGGAGTGTTTTTGTTCACAAACCGTACCTTGCAATACTTTTTTGCAGGTTTTTTCCTAATCCGCTCTGGCGACATGATATTCCTTAAATATGCTGTTTCAGCTATCTTATGGCGATAGATGGATATCGCCCATGCATTTCTATAGTCGTGCCCGCGTGCATCTTATGCATCTGGGATATAACTTGTACTCAGGTTTCTGAAAAACGGAAACATGTATTCTACTATGTAGCTCCGATCTCACAACGGTGACGAAGCCATGAATTTAAAATACAATTAGATGTAGATCAGCTCAGCACCAGAGAAATGTTGTGGTTATCTAACCTACGCATCGCTAAAAAATTCCAAGTTCTTCCATGTTAAGTCAAGCTAGCCAAAACTAGTTAACTAAAATCACTTACCGTCGGTAGTTCCCAGGCTTTTATCCCGGATTTCTGATGAGTTGTTTTGTATTTGAGTTTCTCCGTTTCTTAGGTTGAGTGTGTTTTGGCCTGGTTCAGAAAAATGATAAACAAAGCCACAAACTAAGCCAAAGTCATTTACTTAAGCAACTGAAAAAGAGTTGTGATACAAATACATTCATAGCTTCCTGAGATTTGTGTAAAAATAAAGTTTCCTGTCGATGAATTCTGAAAGTCCATTCATTTGATGCAGTTTTTACATTAATTTACTTTATCGAAATTTATGGCAGTCCTTGTGTGAGGTCTGATCGTGATCATGATAATATTATTGCAACACAACTCAGTATTTACATTCGCATTTAGAATGATACGTGTGAGCATAAGTTAAGTGAGCCCTATTTAAGAAGTGGTTAAGATTTAACATGCACCCACTTCGGCAAGACATTTGTCATCATAATGGCTTGGTGTTTGACATGTTTTCAATTTATGTCACACCCCACGTTTGTTAATGGTTGTTAAATTGCCGAAATCATCTTAAGGGCTAATTTCGTTTCATTTCATCTTTTCAAGGACGTCGAAAACAAGAATTCACGCTATCAAGTATTATGTGGTTCACGAAAAGTTTTAAAAATTCAACTTTGTCGGTAAAGTTAAAAGCATGGAGCAATTTTTCTGAAAATTGCTTAAAACGAGGGAATTAATTTGAGATCCAAGATTTTGTGAGACAGAAGTATTTTTGGGCCAATTCTATTTTAGATTTCTAACTACAACAGGACAACAGAGTGTCAAAGCCAAACGGAAACTAAACTATATCCCACCAGACAATATAAGCTAATCTAACTAGTTTATGCTGCATTGCACGGAAGGATTAATTGAGTGCAATGCATTCCAGTTCAGGCCCTAAATTCTATTTTCAAGCGTTTATCATGCAGCAGGTGATCCTGTAAAGGACTTGAAAAAAGATGTACAGAAATGTAGATGTACCGGATGCAAGATGCCTTAGATTGTAGTGATTTATCTGTTATACCTATTTGGAGTTTTAAACAACGATACAGCGAAAATACAACGATACAACGATACAACGAAAACAATACTCCTAATTAGAAGCCCAGACCAGATGCGATTTCAAGGAAAATTAGTGGTACAATGTATTAACGATGGGGGTTGACTATTATCGAAAAAAAAATAAAATAAAATTAATGTAACTGATCTATCTTAATACAAAAACGGCCGTGTTTCGAACATTTTGTGATACTTAAAAAGAGGCAGAGCGCATTACAATTCGTGTGTATCTTTATCGTCTCATATTTTATCTCCCGATTGGTTTTGATTGATTTCACTTCATTTCACCCAGAAACTATAGCCTCATAAAGTGCTGGTTGAGTTGAGGGTTATTCTCAGTGTGCGACCCGCAAGAAATGAAGTGCAAAAAATGACTGCAAGAAATTGCAATTATTGCATTTATTGCAGTAGCCCTCCTTTGCAAGTATTGCAAGAAATGCAAAAAATACTTTTTTAATATTTCCGAAGTGAATTTAGCATGTTTCAACTTAAATCTGGCATGACGAAGTCTATTAGACCCTTTTGAACCGT
>JAAXNX010000679.1:0-24534 GCA_036491905.1 Folsomia manolachei | reverse complement strand
CTTTCAAAAAAGTTTTGAACTACCGTTCCGTGTTGCAAAACCTATTACACTTTAAATGGATGAGAATCATTGACTTAACTTTATGTATGCGTGAGTGAGTGAGGTGGTTACTCAATTCATTTATTATTGTTGCCAGCCACTTGTACGAACTTATTTCTACGAAGGAAGGCCAGTTATCAGACATTTTTGAGACAAGTTGGTATTCCAATCCCATTGTTGGATTGGCCTCCGTGGATTATAATCTTGAACAAGGAACAAACAAACGAAAGGAAAAATGAAGTGTTTCGGGCAGATGAAAATTCGGAATAGCCATTGCAAAGTGGTTTTACTGGATGAGCAGGAGCTGATTCAAGAAATTCAGGTAATTCAGAGATTCAACTTTCATTCTCATTTCCATCTTAACATTGCAACCTTCTCGGTACATCCAATTAATCAGAAAATCCTAGTTCCTTGTTTCATTTTACTTACACACATCACAAAACTTGACCCGATCATTCCATTAATTCCATTCAAATTCAATGCTCCCAATAATCTGGTTTCACTTTAGTTTGTATTTAAGTTCATATGTAAATTTACCGGAATTTGATTTGCAATATGTTTTGGATTTCATGAACGGTTAATTGCTCATAAACAGTGTTATGTGATTCTCATAAATGATGTAATTCCAACTAATTGGATAACTTGGATAAAAAACCTGTGCTTGTTGATACTGTAAAAATCTTGTGATCTGCTTTGGATAACCACACGTCCGTTTATCAATATTGAAAACCCAGTTTGTTACTCAAAGTTAATATTATACTTTTTAAACATGACTTAATTTGGATTCTCGTAACCAATTAAACTGCCCACAAAGAATTGGATGATCTCGTTAAGTCCATAAGTTTGTGTACTAACCAATGTCAACGACATCATCGTGAGTGAATAAACCTGAAATAACTATTAAAAGCTAATGAAACCAGCATATAATTGACTTTTAACATTAATTTTGTAGGCGTCATAAACCTAGTCAAATAAAAATAAACTGCAGTGTGTAAAATCAAATCAGTGTCTATTTTGATAAGCACTTAAACGTTCTAAAAATTTTGAATTAGGAAAAGCGACATGATCTGAAGTTTGGAAAATTCAATCAAGATCTCTTCCTCATCTTTTTTATACCAATCATCAAGCTATCCGTTCACTAACTTTTGCATTCTCTGCTTTATTTGAACAATTACACAGGAATTTTATTGTATCTTGAAGACCATCTCTCTCCATTATTCATGCAAGAAGATCAAAGTCAATCCCAACGTGCTTTCACAGAATAATTTCCATTATCACGAGTCACGTAGAAAAGTAGCGATTAATTTTCAAGAAAGGAGGAAAAAACGCTGAATTGATGAGTGCTTAGTCTTCTTCCTTCCGGTCTCATCCATTGTCAACCGCATGCAACCAGGCAGGCGTAATCTTTTCGCCAATCTAATCTAATCTTACGGTCCATCGCCCTTTGTCAACGTCAACACTCAACGCCAACCGGTGCATTTGTCTGTGCAAATAATTGCACTTTGAAAGCAAAATAAGATGTGATCTGTACACAATATCGACGAAAAGTAACATTATCATTGCTCAGAAGATAGAGAACCAGTTATCAAATCAACCTCTCCTTATATCTTACCGGTGTAAGTAAGATTTATTATTACATCCAAAAAACTGGTAACTATATAAGCCACAAGAATGTACTGCTAACAATAAACATCCCACATCTCACGAATTTACAACTTTATTCAGCCACAACTTCAGTTGTTCTGGACGTTGACAACACTAAATACTATAATGACCATAGTTTACTTCTAGCTGCATAAGAGCCATGTATTGCAATACCATTTGGTTTTGCAGTTTACTTGGACTGATCACTTTTAAATTTTGGCATGGGGAAAAATATTGCATATTTACTTTTCTTTGTTCCTTAACTTTAAAATGATACCAACTCCCATTGTCAACTTTTGTCAAAAGTTGATTTCATGTTCTATGAATGAGTTTGTGGATCTTAAAAATTAAAGTTACCGCAGCCATAAAACCATGCCATGGGTAGTTTTTACACAAGATAATCTTTCAATCTACGTACATAACACATCCTTTCTCTGTATTAGTTGTACATTGTAAGAAACAGCTCGTTGTGCCTAAAATCTGTGTGTATGTGCGGTTTTGTTTTGGCATTTTAATAAGAAGACGAGACAATCGCAATAAAAAAAATTGTCTCAAAACGCCACGAGACCATGCATTCAAAGTTTACTCGTGGATGCTGCGATGATGCAGAGTTCAGATTAGTAAGTGTCATGTTCAATTTGATGAATGTTTCAAATGACTTCAATTAAGATTAAACACAAGCATACATAATATGCAACAGGTTCATAGTACTTGTTTGTTGTGTTTCATTTGTATTTTGCTTTGACAGTTTCAAATGTTATCATTTTCCTTGTTGTTTCTGATAAGATTCCGTTTTATTGCAACTGCATGACGTGTATATTAAATACCTGAGCTACATATTCATTAAAAAAATAACCGAATTAATGGTTATTACACAGTGCGGTACGAGGACAAGAAAGTGAATAAGGAGCAAAAAAAGGAACCTTGTTGAAGTTTGTTTAACTGTTCTTGCTCTAAATGAATAAAAAATACGAAATAACTTAAAATTTGGGGTTCAGCAAACTATAGCTACATTCCTTGATTGGAAGTGCATTTGGCAGTAAAATAATTAAAGAACATTTTTAGTATTTTTTACAACTATAATGCTTGTGTTCATCCACAAAACATTAATTATCAACGTCGGGGGGTTAAATGGACAAAATGTCATTATATTATTCTATCAAATAGAATTAAATCATTCCAAATGTGTGGAAGTCGGCAGATCCAAAGTAATTTCTTTCTTTTTTTTACACCCAGCTCATTTTACGCGTCTGTTGCCTCATTTTTAGCACAACAGTACAATCATAATTACTCCGACAAGAAACATAATAAGATTCATGATTTTAGCTTGTAGTTAAGTAAGTAATTACAATTCACCCATTGCGGAACAGACGCGCCGCAACAGTATCTGTATTTTTTTTACATCTGCAATTCCAGCACAGATGGGCCTTGACCATAATTATTCTGCTAATACAATTTTTGCTGTCTTTAAGCTAAACGCTATTTCATAAGTAAGTAACTGAACACTTAATTTTCTATTTATTTGCTGAGTCAGCATTTTACAACAATAACTATAGCCTCATTCTTGCAGAGTTATAGAATTAAATCCGTGTTAAGAAAAAGTCTTTTGTGTTCACATATTGCCTCTGTTGGGCTGCACTCATCCCCCGAAAACATTTATCTAAGCGTATGCAGACAAGCTCTGACTGAACAAGTCATATAATGCAATTTGTTTTGGAGAGGACATCACGAATCAATTTACGAAAGCTGGTGCATATACCTCTACAAAACAACCTGACCGTTCCTACAGATTGTTGCTTTGATTCTGCATTTATTCGCAATTTATTACTGCGTTAAACTTGGCTTTAGGCTACGAGTGGTCTTCAAATGTCACTTGATTTTGTCGTCGCAACACTTTTTTCACTCCCTTGTGCATTTCGCTCATCTGTGGTCATTTATTTTTTTGAGATAGAGATTAAAATATCATTTAATAAACCTTTTATTCATGTGTGCAACACAGTGTATTAGCAAATTGAGGTAGTAGGAAGCAATTTAATGCGTGTTTTTATAGTTTGGACTTGTGAAGGTTATCTTACACACCTGAGCTTACAGAAGCAAAATGAAATAAAGTTGTCAAACGAATCTAAGGTTGAACTATGAATTAGTTCAATTCAGGATTTATAGCACCACACAGCTATTGTATAGCATCATTGTGCTGATTTGTTAAGATGAATGTGTTGACAACTTTGTCCTCACCTTGCTGGGATGGACACTCAAATTCAGTCAAAGGTCTTTCCGTGATTAGCTACATGTTTTACGTTTCAAGTCTTGTCATGAAAGAGATTTGAGCTGAATTTAATATTAAAAATTGTATTTTATCCATCTGTCTGTAGTTTACTTGTTGTGGTCGCCTCTGTCAGAAATGATGGTCTTAACTGGTTGAAAGTGACTTTATGGATGTCTTGTCTTTTAAATTATTGTATTGGTTTCCTCTGATTTAAGATTGAAAAAGTGGCCAACCCAATAGAAAACCTTTGTCAAAAGTAAAATAGGGCAATGCAGAACTAATAGGCATAGCAAACCATGGTTCAAAATACAAACCAAACAAATAGCTTGTAAAAATTTAAAATAGCCGATAAGAAATGTGCCTATATGCATGGGTTCAGGACCCGTGTAATTTGCAGCATTGTCCAAAAGACAATTTTCGAGTCATAAATTTTTTGGACATTAAAAATTAACAGCTAAACGGCCAGACGGTTGTTGTTAAAGGTCGAACGTCAGTTCGTGTATAGAAGTGTGTGGAATGTTGTCTAGCTAGGCCTTCAAGAATTTTGACGCACGACCACCAGTGACAGAGAAATCAACCCTCCGCATCTCTGACATGACACAACTCTCAGTCATCAACAAGTTTAAGGTTGTCATTGTCAAAATGAAGTACCGATAAAGATAAAAGCATTGGATTCGGTCAAATATTGTTTCCTGGCTAATTTTCTCCTCAAACTTGCCACACCTTCGTTTTTAGTTTGGATATCCCATCCTTCGTTGGCTCTCGAATGCTATTTTAAACCTCTCAGTTTTTAGTGAGCTCGAAATCTGTAATAAATGTGTTTTTTATTATTTTTATTATACCTTTATGCAACGTGGCAAATTGGGTAAAAATTACGTGTCCATTTCCACTCTGACTGCTCCTCTGTCTTTAAAATATTAAGAGGGTTCTTCCGAGCTAAAAAGACAAATCATTCAACGGAACGGAACCCCCATCCTTTTTGGTTTGAACATTTTTTTTACAATGAAAGGAAAAGGTTGGGTTACTCCCCTCTGTGAGCTACAAATCCGCTGTATCATTTCAATTTCGTTTTCTTCTTGAATTGGGCTCAATATTTTTATTATGTTACTTTTCCTTTTGGTTTTGAGGTTGAAAGACATACATTCTGTATTTTAACCTAAAAAACAGAGTTGGAAATGTCCACTGCGACAAATTCTGATTCAAGTTGATACTAGTGGCTCAATGTTACATTTCATTTTATTTTACTGCGATATTTAGTCTAGTACATTAAATATATTTCTGATTTATTATACGACAACCATGCACAGATGCACCTTGTAATTTTGCTCATCCGGTTTGATTTATTTTGTTTTCGGTGGACATACATATATTCAATTTATGATTATCTCAAGCATTGGTTTACGCACAAATTAGTTTTCATCTCCTAGCGGTTTCTCCGACATGAATTCTATATAAATTTAATATTCGATAACATAGGCGATAACTTTCTTTGTTGTTGAACTATTGTTGAACGCTTGGCTTATACCGAATTACGACATCCGATAGATTAAAGTCAGTTTATACCTTAAAATTGTGGATTTTTTTGCAACCTCTATTCAAAGTTGCTCTTGTTTGAAGCCTTGTCAGCTTTCATCCAGCATTCATTAGTCAATGACAAACTAGTACTTGAGCATTTTGTCCAGTCACAATTATTTTAGAGTGCATTATTACAATAAACTGCACGCAACAGGTTTGTAAAGACGATCAATTCAGTCCACTCATCTATTCACAAGCTAATAGTAAGTTGGGCCACTTTTATAAAGTTGTAAGCATTCATGCAAATCAGTTCAGTTGCAGATACAGATGTTACTTTTTATTCGCATATGCAAATAAAACGGCTACTGAATACTGCTTCTGACTTGTGCATGTCTAAATCTAAGTAGTTTAATAAATCTTTACAGAAAAATCCCAGACAGAATGAATAAAGACTTGACTCAAAGCAAGCACAAGAATAAGTTGCAACTTTTTCATGTTGAACTCAACTGCAGATCAGAAGAATGTCCACATACTCAATTGCAACTCATTGATGATAAACGTAATAACAACTGATAAAATAGAAAGATAAAGTCTTGGCTAATAACTTTAAGTGTTTTTGTGTGCTGGGTTCTTAATTGAAGTTGGATTTATATGTAGCATGCATAGCTGTCTGTCAATATTACGTGTCTCACCACTAGACTTAAGTCGACATTACATGTTAGCGGCCGTCAAGCAATTAATCCAAGCTGACTGAGCGTTATCAGGTGGGAAATTTATTGTGTTGCAATTTTATATCTTCTGCTCTAATTATTTGAGCCTAGTTGGAGTTCTAGGTTAGTTTTAATGTGTTGGCTTAATGTCTTAAAAGTCTTTCAGCATTCCAATGCAAATTTGCATTTAGCTAAGACTAGTTAATGGATCTTGACTTGAATCGAAATCCAGCTCGTCCTTTCTCCAAAATCCATCCATTTTATAACTTGCAAATGAATGCGATGCAGATGAGATTTACTCATCAGTTTACTTTAGGAGCACTGTTAGAAATTATTTGCAATTGCATGGACCAGGAGTGGTCATTTTAGCATTAAATATTATGCAAACTCGTTTGTTCACCTGCTAATTAGGTGGATAAAAATTAAAAACCGAACTGCCATATTATTGACTTAGTTAAATTGATGAAGCTTTAAACAAGACAAATTATTCAAGTCTCAAGGTAGTGCACTTAATTAAAAAGTGATTATAACAGACTGCGATTTTCTAAGATTTCATTAGTAAAACACGGAGACATAATCTCAAGGTCTGGTCATCAGTTCACGGTCGTCGTTCTTGGGTTTAAAAAAAATGAAACTTGAAACAAAGAGAAAAAGATGCATCATTTCTTTCTCCCATTATTTCATCCCCCAAGTTCCAGTTGATTATCGCTTCAATACGTGACTCTGAAACGGCTAATGCTCACAAACCCTTACCAAGCTTCAATATTATGTAGAAGTCCGTTGATTTTATAGCATCACATCATACATAGCAACCAACAAAACGTCGTCATTTCCTCTACAATCAAAAACCAAACAACGAGTCGAGTCAGCGGAACAAACCACCTCCAATCACAAAATGGTATGAGGTAAATGGTTGTGGTGACTTGTTTCTTAGACAAAAAGACATAAAATTACCATCCCCCATACTCATTTGACACTTGTATACAAACCCTGTAGACTTTGTGAATTGTAAACTAAATATGTAACACTGCCCTTGATCAAGGTTGCGAGTTCAAAATCTAATGAAACGGACTAATTTTGAAATTTGATATGCACATCACACGCTGACATTAACGGATTAAGGTTTTACTCTGAAGAGAAAAACGTTAACAAAGCGTAATTTTAAATTTGCACACTCCAAAAAGCTAACAATGAAGAAGAGATTTCAACTACGACGTTCTCTCTTCGCTCTCAGCTCAAACAAAGCACACGCTCCAAAATTAACGCCATCTATCTTAAACATAAAATAATACTAAACAAAGGGAAATCTCATGAAAATATAAACATGAATATTATGCCTTTCCTTCATTAACAAAGCGTAATTTTAAATTTGCACACTCCAAAAAGCTAACAATGAAGAAGAGATGTGTTGAATATTTTATTTCTGCTCCGTCAGTTTCGAATTGTTAACATGCACATTTTTGAACTTGGCAAATTTGCGGATTTAGAGGATTAGTTTAGTTTCGAAATTCGAACAGCAATTTGCTTAGCTTAGCCATTTCAAATTTCCATTCACTCTACTCTCACACATATGATTCATTTGCTCTTATATTGTGTGATGAACCGATATAATCCTCTTTCCCTCATTTGTCATCCCGTTAAGGAAAATGTAAAGCTGAGTATGATTACTTTTATTTGCGAGATAAAATGAATTGCATGGCAGATACAGAGAAAAGAACTGTACTTGTCGTGGTTGAATGGTAAAGAGTTGAGTAAATGGTGACATACAGAAAAAATACTGTCGAGTTCTTTGTTGTAGAACTAAAGAAAATTCATAATTACACCACCTTCTTTCTTTCTTGCAAAATACAAAAATAATAAGTTCTCTTAGTTTCCTACCCATAAAAATAAAATGTTTGATGCTCTACTCGCTCATCTAACAAATGCTGAGATGAAGATAGGCCATGTTTTGTCCGCCTGACAGAAAAGTCCGAGTCCTAGTTTTTGCCCATTACACACCTGTTGTCATTTACCTCCATCCAAAGAAGATGCTCATGCTTATGTATCTATCATATAATGCTCAGTAAACCAACCGCACTGAAAAATATCATTTATTTTCATTAAAAGACAGGTTGCAACCATAAAATAAAGAAAAGTTGGTCACTTCCGTTAAATTTTTGCACTTTGTGAAAGATATAGTAGATTGTACGATGTAAATTTGCATATTTCTTAATTTTGGCATTGCCGGATGGTTGTCCAATAAACTATAGCGTCAACCAGACATATAGAAGGAGCGTCTACCTATAGCGATGTATATGCTCTGAGGGCCTACCTCAAATCAAATGGAATATACATAACCAGACCCACATCTAAAGGCTGGCCTTATATCGAACCTTGGGTAGAATCGGATCGACAAATTCGGAATCATTAATTTAATTCTGGCGTTGATGTGCAAATGCAAACCTGACTGATCCAGTTGTTGTTGTGCACGAATAAACACGTTAATTCCAAACTCCCGTTATGCCTTTTTCAAGAAATGAAAAGATTTCACAAACCAACCGAATTCAGGGGCGGATTTGATTGTCATTCATTTTTTTTTCATTCAAGAAAATAGATAATGAGTTCCATCACACTAATCTTGATGTGGTAGGATGATGGGGGTGGTCCTAGTTTTTTTCTTTCGAAGAAGAGTGGAATCCTTCATTACGGAAAAAACTTGGCTTGCTGTATTTGACCATCATAAAAATGTAAACGAAACGAGGCAGCTTCTCCTCGCTGTTTTCCTAAATTAGTTTATTTTACGGTTTTCTTCTTCCTACGCTACGAATTTAGATTGTATCATGGACTAAGGTTTGCGATTTCAAATAGTTTTGTGATTGGTCTCGACCCCACTTTTTCTTTAAACTATATGGTCAGACTCAATTAAAGTAAATAATTCAATGCATCTTTCTTTCTTTGTTCATTCTGTCTCTAACCTTAAACGATTAGGGTTGCCAAAACTTTTGTTCATTTTTTAATTTTCAAAAGATCGTAAAGGATTTACAAGTTTTCCCAAATCCAAATGAATCTTATCAACTCAATCGTGTAAAGTGTGGCCTAGTCTGTCTTTACGATTACCACCAGACCATTATCTGATAACCATTATTGACCATCTTCATCACCAACTCAACTCAATCTTGCCCTTGTCACCCTTGAGTTACGTTAGTTGTTTTTATAATGACATTCTTAACTTATGTATATTGAAACGTATGTCAACCAATTACAAAATAAAAAACTTGCGACATTTAGAAATCGTCCTAGAATGCGGCAATTACATTTACTGAACTTGAGCCATCCATTCCTTTAATTTTTTGAAAACTGTTTCTTATTCATAAGTAAACTATAAATTATTCCTCGTTGATTTCGATTTTCATGGTCCTTTTACTCACAACACAGCGAAATGACCATAAGCTTAGCGGGGCATGGCACTGCTTTATTGCAATGTTGTTAGCGCCTGGCTGGTTGTGCTTAAATAGTAGTGAATATTTAACTCTCATTTCATTGTTGAGCAGATTTACATTTTTCCCCAATTCAATACTGGTTTCCGTGTGATATATGGGTGAGGGTTAGTAAAAGTCTGACTCACAGATTCACAATTCATTCTTAAACAATGTGGTTAAACATCTTCAAAAGATACCGATAATTTCTGTAGCGCATGCCAAACATCATCCATCCCCGTCTTTATTTGATGGAATGAAAATTATTGAAGATTGAAGAAACCATTAATTTTCTTAATATCTTGACCATGCAAATACAGATATATAGTAAAGTGCATTAATCGAACAGTATGTAGTGCATGTGATGAGGTGGGTGAGTCTCTTCAGTGAGATGGGATGAACCACAGATATGTACTAAAGGGGGGGTTATAAATCTTTAGTACATATCCCTGGGATGAACCAACCCATCATTTTTTGATTTTGTTGACTTTCTTTCCGTGCAATACTGTAATTACAGATAGGCATAGTTTATTGATTTGCATAAAGTACAACACTCCAAACACACGCATGCATTAATTCAACCTGCGTTTAATTCAAGTTCAGCAAGTGCACGGCGTTGGTGTTTGTTTGCATTTCTTACGACAAGAGTAAAATAAAAACTGGGATTTTATAAAAAATTTAGCCAAGGTGAGGTACAGGGAAAACATTTGGAGAGTATGAAGTAATAAGCAGGTTAGGGTGCATCTTATAAAGGAATACATTCACCAAAATATGTATGTTGTACTGATGAGGCAATAATAATACAACCTTCTTTTGAAACTGAGACTCGAGTTCTTCAGCTCATTGAAATTGAGTTGTATAAGGGATGTATAAGCATATACACAATCTCCATAAAGAACGGATGGGCGGACAGCCAGGTGAAACGGCTCTTCTTCATAATTCAAATTTCTCGACTTGAATTTTTAAATTTGGGATCATCTCATTATGATCATCACCTTTCAACTTTGTACTACATGCATATACTCGTGTCTATTATTTGTATGCATTACGATCTGGCATTGAAAACCGACATTTTCAAGTCGAGAGTATGTTGATGTGATCGTGATCCATAAAAAGAGTGCTGTTTGCTAATCAAGCCAAGCAAAATTGAGAAACAACATCAACAACTGCTGCTCTATTTTGTCTCAAATTAGTGAGGGTAAAGAAATGAATATTACCCTTTATAGACTGTGATAGGTTGGTTCATTTTTTAACGTTAGCATTGGTTTGGGTAACTGGTCATAATATTATTCTTCTAACGAAAAAAGAAAATATAGCACATCAATATGGAAATGGCCAAGAATTTACCATCATCATTTATTTCCTTTGAAGACGAGACATGAGTAATTGCATAACCTAAGGGGATGAAGTCCAAAGTAGTGCAATAATTTTACTCTTCTTTTGAACATCGTCGGGTTGTTGTGAATAACGTCCTATAATTTATAACATCATGTTTCACCCTGTTTAACTTGTTGAATCAAGGTGGGCTTCATATTTTAAACTGTTTGATTATGTATGAAGCGACAAATTGGAGTGTAAAAAGTTGGCTTTGTCCAAAGTTTCACTTTTTCGTAATCGTGTTGCATGTACTCTGGATACTAGATAGCAAGGATTTTTTAACAAGACGAACCACTATGCTCGAGTTGTATTTTTGCGTGGCGTTTTAAATAGTGAAGAGTTGTGGAAACTGTAACGGATTCTAAAGTGAATGCTAGATAGGCTATCTAAGATAGTTTTCCACACTACAATCCTGAAGCGGAGCACTTGACACCGATAAATTAAGTAAGTAGTCAATATTGAATAAAAAACATGTACATTTCCATGAACTGGTTTTGATTGGATGATAATTTAAATCAACATTTACCAGAGTTGATAAGTTTCGAAATTAAATTATGCCAACTTCATTAAGCGGATGATTTCGAATTGGTTCTGGTTTGCTTAGTTTTTCTATCCCAACATTATTGCGCATTTCAATTCTTTTCATTAATTACAAAATATTACTATCTACAACAAGCTCCAGTAAAATGAATCTGTCCAACTTGTTCCAGCAACACAGCATGACCCAAATTCATTCTTTCTTTTGAGTTGATTTCATACACATCAAGTTTATGAACAAGACTTTTTTTTATTGCCGGAGGAAACAGTTTGGTATCTGGAAGTATAACTCCAGAAAGGAGAAATGTTTTAAACTCCTTCTTTTCTTTAACATTGCGGAGACTACCTTTGTAATTTTACTACTTTCTGGCTTGTATTGCACGCCACTGAAGTTTTCATGAGATAAAAACTGAGATAATTTAAAACCAGACTTCCCAATATCAAGATATTGTGGAAATGTAGGTTTAGCAAAAAACTGGAAATTATAAACAACATTTTTAGTGCATACGTTTGGCGTTGGTCGGACGCCCATACAAATCACGGACAAACTAAACTATTAACAAAAAGGGCACTTTGCTTATAAAAACTTGCTCAAAAATTGAGCATGCAAATGAATCGGTTGGTTTGAATCAAGAAAACATGTAATTCATATTATCTCTTTAATCAGGGACTAGAC
The DNA here is from genome assembly GCA_036491905.1 of Folsomia manolachei. Taxonomy (NCBI): domain Eukaryota; kingdom Metazoa; phylum Arthropoda; class Collembola; order Entomobryomorpha; family Isotomidae; genus Folsomia; species Folsomia manolachei. Next base: position 12,315 of record JAAXNX010000679.1, on the reverse strand, counting down.
TAAATTATTGGTCCGTGTACAAATTCAAATGCGGTTTTATAGGACTCGGCTTTTATGGGGTTACATTTTATCCTTCTACAGATCTATTGGGTATTGCCTGGTAAATTTTTCCAGCTGGCTTGAACAAATGATCTAGAAAAAATATTGTGACCTAACCGTAAATCATCTACTCCAGATGCTTGTTTTCGTTACTTTGTTGTCTGTACATTTTGAAGTTTTTTTTATAATTTTTAAACGCGTAATTGATTGATTTTGAAAATTAATACCTTCATAATTTTAATAAACTATAAATTAAACTAATCTAAAATTTTTCTGCAATTAAAAGCCTACCCAAGGGCAATTGATCAGAATGCAAGCAATAGCTTAGCTGACGCACCTTGATGACCTGAGCGAAGATTCGCCGCAGATTCGCCGCATTGTATATGACAGCCAATCAACCGTTTAGTGCTTATCTGAGCGTCGCATCAACACCCAACCCTGTCACTCAGTCACAGTTGATCGGTTCCTCTCCATTTATGGGACTGAGTTCATTCAGCCCTTGTGCCTTGCCTTTAATCCAGAGTGGAATTACACACCATGACTGGTTGGGTAAAAAGAATCCAAAATTTGTTAATGAGTCTCAGTTCATTATGAGATTGTGACAAAAATCCACCCATTTCCACTTCATATTTCCTTTTCAATTTATTGTATAAAAACACTAGTTGTGTAATCAAAACGAAAAGCAAACGCTGTTACTGATTCAAAACCTGTGCAGTGTTCGTCCTCTGACGAAATAAATCTTTTAAATTTCATAATTTAAAATTTTGCACAAATTCTTTTCGAATTTGTTCAATTTGGACCCAGTCGGAAGATCTCATTAATCGTTTTTGCCAAGTTGAAACTTTTAACATCCATAAATGAGTATTTAATCAGTGTAAATTCCTAAAATGGACTCAGGCATATATGTACTACATGAATTTTACCTTTGGGCATTTTGTAGTTTGATTCTTGACTAGAGACAAGACAAGCGTAGCAATATGAAGAAACCTTAATGAAATATATTTCGTCTACAATCTCATTGTTGAATTGCATCTGCATAGCAAGATTGTTGGATGCGAGACCATCGTCGCGTCGGTGAGACTAAAGAAGTTGACACGGGGTGAAAAGTCATTAATTACCAGTTCCTCAAAAAGTGACAGCCTTTTACCAAATTTCCACTCAACTTCATCATCCTCAACTCCTTCATTCAGTTCTTTATCCTTTCGTCCGTCTTCACTCCATTTTTTTCCTACTTTCATCATTCGAGTGATTTAAATTAATTTTTAGTGAACTCAAAGCAGATGGCAGGGCATGGAGCACAGTAATTTAACAAACGAAATGGGTCATTAATCAGTCTTTTTTGTAATACAAATAAATGCCATTAAATGACTCAAATTGACAGTGATGTCGTTGTGGGATGACAATTAACTCTAAATTATTTTGAAACTTCAATATTTTATCAAGCTATGTAGCTCAATACTACCATCAACAAAGTTGGAAAGTTCTGTAATTGATTTTTTTGTTCTCTCGGATGGAATTGTAATAAACATAGAAGTAATTTCATTACTTAATGTTCATGTGAATTTCAATAATTTAACTCAATCTGATCAATTTCGCTCAATGAGTAAGCTCATCCCATCCATCATTCCGTATCATTTCGTCTCCGGGTGATCTGCAGATATGTACAATGTTTGAGAGTAGTATTTATAATATTAGTGCAGCTATTCAATCAGTTCTGCCAATCTCCAACAATCCCTTTTCTGAAACCCTGTTATTCATCAATGATAGGGATTAATACATCATTAATTCAACAATGGGTTGCAAACAAGGTTCACTGCAAAGAATAATGTATCTTGTATTCGCCCGTCATGATAACCGCATATTTATTTAACGGCATCCGAGTTCTTATTTCTCTGATGGAAATGTCCCACCCACCTTCAAGTTTTTTCCATCCGCTAAAAATAGCCACATCCAATTGAATCGAAAAAATGAATGAAAGAAAATCAATGCGTTGTTAGAATGAAAGACGCGAATAATCACGAGTCACTTCTTGCAAATGCAAGTTATCCGAATTTGTTATCTCTGTTTGTGTGTGGGAGTTGTCTTCTTCTTCGAAATTACATTGATTTGAATAGAAAAGATGAGAGGAAAAGATAAAATCAAGATCAAATAAATCCTTGGGACCCACCTCGATCCCCTCCTCCCCCAAGTTGTTGACTTGTGAATGCATTGGTATGAAATGAAACAGAGTGGACGGGCATTCGTAGAATAGAATTTATAGAGCTCGAGGAGAATTGAATTTGCATGCTGAGCTTTGTTATGTTGCAATTACACAGATTTTGTATGATACCCGTCGGAAATTAACTGGTGCATAAAATCTTCATCTTACTTGAGGTTGAATAGCGTGCCTGTATACATTTTTCTGGGATGTTCACTCTACCAAGCATGCATTTCTTGGACTTAAGCTTGATTGATGAACTGGTCACCATGATTCTCGGTGATACGATGGCGATGGCCAACAGTTACGACTAACAAAATTCCGCGGATTTATTAATTGAGTTTTATGGACTGTTTCACAATCAGAATGAATTTATGAAATCTCTGAAAAGGTATCAGATAAAGCAAACGACACATTCAAAAGCCTCTGTAGGCCTAACCTTGTGTTACAATTGTTATTAAAAAATGAGTTCAACCAATCGTGCAGCAAGTATTCCAATGATTTGACTAGCTTTGATTTACTTGCACTACACTCTATAGATTATCTTTGTATCCTTATCCTTAACTTCCTTTCTGACATTGCGAGGCGGCTGCTTTTGCAAGTGTCAATCATCCAAGATGCTCTGAGCAAGCAGCCGACAGTATTAGCAGAAGAAGTCGGAAGGTAATGCGAGAAAAACTTGCAGACATTGGACTGGTCAACAACCAATTATTTAACCAAATAGATTCCAACTTTATATCAAAAAAACATTGACTAACCTTATTATTATGTACTATTTACTGCTGATACAAATCACGCCACAGAAACTCGCAGACCATTTACGAAGAGTTCAGGCTTAAATCGGTCAAAACGGCAATTACCGTTATTTATTTATAGAAAAATCTTATTTTTGCATGTGATACCTCTAGTATTTATACTCAATCAAACTCTCAAGGGTAAGATAGCGCTCTATTAACAAAGTTCATTCGGTTTATTGCAAACATATATTTCAACGTCCATCCGGTGAATATTGTTTCAACTTAATTATCGGCCGGTAGTAGAAAAATGTGCCGTTAATTATAGTTCTACGTGCTCACTCATTAATATTGTCATTTCCCTCAACGTTGAGTTAGATTTCACCACTTTTGGTTGAAAGCTGTTAATTATTACTTCCTGCAATTAACATAAAGGTCGCCTTATGCCTAATTAATTATTATTAATCTCCGTTACAGATTGGACAATAATCCAAGGAATGATTGAATCAAATAAAATTGGGTTACTTTACTCAATATTATTTTAATCACGTTTTATTTCTATTAAAAATTATACTATAATCACGCAGTACTATTTTTAATCTTTACGACAATATTATATTATCCTGGTTCACTTATTAATGCATAAATTAAAACAAGCAGTTTACGCTGGAACGACGCAAGAGCATGATTAAATTTTCATATTGTAATTGTCACAAGTGTTGTTTAAGAGTATAGTTCCGTTCTTATTTCTTTATACATGCTTAAATATACTACTATATTCTGAGTAAACCACTGCAACGCATGCTCTTAAATCTAAGTACATCCGCTCGCCATTCGGTGAGATTTCTCTAAAATCATTGTTTCAGTACGGAAGTGAAATAAATAATGGTTCATTCTAGACTCTCTTCTTATAAGCACATATTCAGATCCCTCAACAAACCATGAAGGGATCTGAGCATTAATATGATTAATCACAAACAACACCAACTTGATCCAATAAGTGAAATAGAGTGCAAACAAGTATGTAATTACGGTGTAATTACAATATATGAAGAGTGCTCATAAAATATTTGTAAAACAAACAATGCGATGGTTTCATGCAAGTGGAATTTGGAGCAAAATTGTAATTTCCATAAATATGTGGGCAATAAACCCAGATATATTGAGTGTTGCGTTGCGATGTTTGGGGTTGAAATTCTGCTTCTGATACGATTTTGTTATGTTCTGACATAAGTATTGTAATTAACTTGGGGCGGTGTTGTTTTATGGATAGTCATCATTCTATCACGGCAGACACAACTAGATCTACACTCTGAGATCGTAGACAGGAAAAAATGAAAACAGACAAATTCTCGACATTAAATTGGCATTTTTACACGTTTGGTGTATGTAGAGCTTGTTACATGAGCGGTGAAATAGTATTACAAACTACGTATTTACTACTGAAACGAAAGTGAACGAATGAGTGGGACATGATGGAAAACGCCTCCTGCAAAATCTTTTCAAATGCATGCAAACTATTCAGTTGATTTATATGACACGTCTTTTGCGGATAGAATGACTGACAAATGAATTGTCGCAAACCGTTGTAATTGTGAAGTTTACCAACTTTGTACAGCATCATAGAAACATGGTGTGAGTGATTTGGAGTCATTGTTGAGTGTCAAATGTGCATCATTGTAAATGTTTAATTGAGCTAGATAATACTTACCACAAAACAACAACAAGCTGGCTCGCACTCCGCGAATGCTTTGAAACAAGGGCATCGTCCTCATCTCATAATTACGTAAAGAAAAGAAAAAAAGTTTAACTTAGTTTTAAGTTAACCCGTGTAAAATTCTACCAGTAGCCAAACCTATACAAAGCAAACTACAGCAAACTGAGACAACCAAGGATCAAGAAACTCTTATTTGTGCAAATGCATATCACGTTTATAAAATCACAGGATTACTTCAAATCAATAAACTTTAATAATACTGCGCAATTAACAATTATATATGCCAAAAATTGATTAACGCAAAACTTGATTTCGTTCTGAAAACTGAAAAAGGATTTGGATTAATAGAGTTCTGAATTGATAAAACAGCAATAGTAAAATGTTCCAACTATCCCTTATTGTGTTGTTCATCGTCTAGGAGCCAGTTCCTCTTTTCCTCTAAAAAACTTCTAATTACATATACGCGTACTGTGGACTTATGTTCATTAAATGTACTTGCGATTTTTTATACTTGCTAAAACGGTATCAAACCCGCACTACAACAATTCTAAATCACCACACAGTGGAACGAAACTGTATCACTTTCCTCAAACGATGATATTTGCACTAACACGACGACTGCACACCGGACCGACACCCGTTACCGCATGATATTCAAGAATTGTTGAACAAAACTTAGGTTAAGCTGGGTAAAATTTAATTTAGCGACTCTATATTTGCTTTCATGCAGTTGCTAAATATAACGGTGGTTAAAAGCAAATTAGGCAAAAATGAGGAACCAAACGGATTTACCTCAAAAGTTGTTTGAAAATAATTGCAAGTCATTGTTAATCAAGTGAACTTCTGCAACAATACCAAAACCACGGTTAACAAATTACGGAGATTTCAAAGCAAGAAAAAACTGATGAGTGAATGGGCTACGGTTGAATAACATCCAACAGACTGGATCGACAGGCAAAAGAAAATCAAGCACATGCAGACAAGCGGTTACATGGTGGTTACATTTCTTGAATGGAAAATCAGTTTCGTTCAATGTTTCTATCAATTCCTATCATGATTCCTTCGTTATTCAAAACCACTCCAATTTAAACAACAATTTATTAAAGTCATGTTAAACAAAAAGATGTGACATCGACGTTTAAATGCAAAAATTATCAAACTCTTCAAGAAACCGCAAAATGAAGTTCAAACCCTTCTGCATGGCTAATGTTATATTCAACTATGTGCAAGTCAGCCGGCTTGCTTTATGTTTTTTTGTAGATTTTTAATCCGCCTCCATTTGTCCTTGTTTCCTTATGAAGCAGTGATACACAGAATTCTAGTAAAGAAAAGTTGTGCACAAGTAATAGTAAATGCAATACCACTGGAAGAAACTGCAGCTATCACGTTTGTGATTTTATGACAGTGAAAACGATTTGGCATTTACTTATATTTTTCTTAGACACAAGTCTCCTACATAGCTTGCACGATATATAATAAAAATCTCACCAAAAACGCTAACAAGATGAACTTAGAATTGAGCAGGTGCATTACAAACACATGTTACTGAAATTAGCATGAATTCGTTTGTGCAACTGCAAATGAATTGGAACTCGAATAACTTTTTGCAGTCGGGAGGGCCACTGACTCACCTTCAACCCGGCACGTTGTAAAATTTTCAGCAATTTCAAATTAGATTCGAATTTTAGTGTCGGTTGGGTGCTAAACCTAATGGCGGCTCGGAATATCAATTACGGCATGAAATTGCTACTATTGTAATGAATCATAAATATAAGTTGGGATCGGTGGAGGGATGATATGTGGATATGAATTTATAGATATTTTGCTTTTACCTTGTACGGATTTCTATGTAGGTTTAGGCGATTGAGTTGAGCTATGATGTAAGATTATGATATTACAGATATACTCGTACATATCCAACTGTCCGATTGCAAATCAAACACCGTTGAACCTGAACCTCGCATAATGTTGGTATTATTTCAGTAGTCAAGTACAAGTACGTGCAATGCCACAAAATCCAATTATATTTTATTCTTATCGAATCAACACACAGTCACTCCCTTTGTTTTTGATGCTATAATGCATAAGCGTATGAATACCAATTACTGGTCTAAAAATGGGTAAAACTCATTTGAAAATGAGTCACGTGAAATCAAAAAGGTGAAAATTATGATGCATATCATGCCTTATTGCATATTGCAAAAACTTTTACATGGTAAAACCGGAGGCGNATTGCATATTGCAAAAACTTTTACATGGTAAAACCGGAGGCGGAAAGCGGTCTGCGAAGTAAGTTAAACAAACCCACGTACAATTGCAAATGGTAGAGGACTCGTATTTTTACACGAAAATGCCTAATTAACTTCAAACACCCCTTGCATCATTTCAACTTCAAGTGAAATGTGGTAGTGGGTGTTTTTTTGGCTTGGTACTTAAATTTTCTTGATTTACTTCAGTTTAAGTTTTCAAAGTAATGATTATTTTGTTATTTTCGCTTCATTTCTTCTAATCTAGATAATTGCATTTCAAATGTTAATGTTGAGGTCACGACTCTTATCAATCAATATTAGATACGTCAAGTTGCATAAGTCTAAGTCTGGAATAATAAAATATAAGTATTTACGTTTGCTAAAGATTGTGCATGTACAATGAATATTTAAGTAAGTGTCTGCCATTTTTTCAGTTTGTTGTGCAATCATTTCTGGCTCAATCTTCAGTTATAAATTAGTGTAAACAATGTAGCTTGTCATTGTTCTAATATGAGCCGTATGTCCCTTGAAATATCAGGATTGTCTCAAATGATCCACATTAAATAAGTACATAGTAAGTCCGTATAATTCCTATTGTTAATACAATAATACAATCGTCGTAATTAATAAATATGGAATAGTATTTTTGCCGACTTCATACATAATGAAAATAAATTTTAAGGAAGACGGGATACAGTTTTTGTACGATTGGTGAATGGGGAACAGTTTTATAACTAAGTAGTATGAAATTGACTATTGAACCGAATTGCAATAATAGTTTTAAGCTCTTGATGTGAATAAGTTTATATAATTTATTGAGAACTTATTCGTTTCATTTAAGTGCTTAGCCTTTCATTGAAGTAGACTTTGAAAAAAAGGAGCTTCGTCATGGCATAAATTAATCATCAGCTTACACATGCAATTGATTACAAGTTTAATTAATAAATATGGAATAGTATTTTTGCCGACTTCATACATAATGAAAATAAATTTTAAGGAAGACGGGATGCAGTTTTTGTACGATTGGTGTATGGGGAACAGTTTTATAACTAAGTAGTGTGAAATTGACTATTGAACCGAAATAATAATTTTAAGCTCTTGATGTGAATAAGTTTATATAATTTATTGAGAACTGATTCGTTTCATTTAAGTGCTTAGCCTTTCATTGAAGTAGACTTTGAAAAAAAGGAGCTTCGTCATGGCATAAATTAATCATCAGCTTACACATGCAATTGATTACAAGTCAATGAATGTGCAAATTTAGTGAGATTTATGAACTGATAGGGTTGCGAACTACGACTTGCGTCTTAAAATTTGTAGTCACTGTCAACAAAGCTTCAACACCAAAAACAGAGATCTATAAATCCGAGCTTCTTCTCTGGACTTGAATTTTTGTAGCCTGTTCCAAGGACATGTCCAATTTTATTTTAAGACAACAATATATCATTATTTCAAGAAATTGTTTGCTATACGGCGGAGGAAGTCAAAATGAAATTGATGGAAATGTTGCCTTTTCTAGCCGACTAGAATAAATGACTACTGAATCAAATCAAGGCTGTCGTAAATATTTTATAACCACGTCTACTTTTAGTTACAGGAAGAAATTGATTCTTACAAATGTTCAAAGTTTGGCAGTAAAGATGGTTCACATCCTCGTATTCATTATTTCGTTACGCTTTGCATATGGAGGTGTCTTGTGAGACATTTTCATGCACTGGATAAGATTGTACACAATGATTACAATTAATCGTAACTATCTTCATTGCCCTAGACAAAATGTTTCACAGATAATTGCTTTATTGATTTGGCGAAGTTTGGCACCTACAACTACACCATAACCAATAGTACTAAAAAGCAGTTATTGGAATAGTTTATAATAATAATATTTAATATACTTACAATCCAATCAAGTCAAGGCGTTGTCGTAGAATAGGACATTCAACAATATTTCAGTTGGTGTAAATGTCATATCATAAACCCAACGAGACAGCGTGGGAGTCAAAAGGTGTTTCTTGACTGTTTCAGCGAAATAGCTGAAACAAACGAGTAATCACAATTTTCTTGACTGTTTCAGCGAAATAGCTGAAGCAAACGAGTAATCACAAACTGTACTGATTAGAGAGTTGAAGTAATAATTCCGCAGAGGAAGAAGTTGCTTCTTAGTATTTGTATATGTGCTTATTTCTCACCCAGCCAAAACAAGACCATCAACCTTCATTACTTTATCTTAACGCTGTAAATCCTGGCAGACAGTCGAAAACTTATCTAATCTAAATTCAATTTATAGTCAATTTCCTTATCAAATGCTTTTAATTCTTATTCGCCCCAGTTGAAAGAAGAAGTTAAGAAGTAAATTTCGATTTCGAACCATTTTTAATGAAAATCCTGCGCTATTGTAATAGACTTTTTTGTCTCAAAGCCTAATACTTATTGCTTGTATTAATGCTTAGGAATTTTATTTAATATTAATAAAACTGCTTGGAAATGTGCCAGGACCTGCTGCGGGCATTGGATGCTCATCTTTGGAATAAAAAAAGTTTTAAAAACGAATCGGAATGTATAATAAGTACAGAAAAAATCTGAGCGATGATAAACGAGAAAATTGGAAAATGAGTGAGCAGAGATCTGTTATGTTGTGAAGGTGAGCTTCAGAAAGTAAGCATCAGATTAGAAATAGAGGGAGTGTGTTTGGGTAATTATGCGCTTTACAAGCCCTGCAGATACTTTTCTGACCTCTGACATTCCAGTCCACTTTTTCTCTATTCTGAACCACTCATAGTTCGAATGGCTGGCACATAGTTATTACCGCATCTTCCTTGGAACCCTTCATCCTTAATTCCATATTCTTTCTATGCAATCGGAAACAAGAAAAAGCCATGGAATGAAACTTCATGGATGAATCCGGACATGGTGAATTATACGCCTTTTCAACGGCTACGGCAAGATTTCATAAAGATGAGTTTAAAACAGAAACCCGTTTTTGCTTCATCTCATCATTTCCCCAATAAGTGCGTGTCTTTTGTACTCTACCATTCCTGCAGTACCTTAAAAATCTCTGCATTTCAATTTGAAGGGTTCTATATTTTAAACGTATTTAGTGTAACCGATCGAGTTTCTGAGCTGGTAATGAATGTGTTTGCATTGCTATGTAGTAGTCCACTGATCGAGGGAAGGAGTCAAAAACTTATTTTTTTTTGTTTTGAGAATCGAATGGCTGGCACATAGTTATTACCGCATCTTCCTTGGAACCCTTCATCCTTAATTCCATATTCTTTCTATGCAATCGGAAACAAGAATAAGAAAAAAGCCATGGAATGAAACTTCATGAATGAATCCGGACATGGTGAATTATACGCCTTTTCAACGTCTACGACAAGATTTCATAAAGATGAGTTTAAAACAGAAACCCGTTTTTGCTTCATCTCATCGTTTCCGTGTCTTTTGTATTCTACCCTTCCTGCAGTACCCTTCCTGCAGTACCTTAAAAATCTCTGCATTTCAATTTGAAGGATTCTATATTTTAAACGTATTTAGTGTAACCTATCGAGTTTCTGAACTGGTAATGAATGTGTTTGCATTGCTATGCAATAGTCCAATGATCGAGGGAGGGAGTCAAAAACTTATTTTTTTTGTTTTGAGAAATTTTAATGATCAGAACCAAGTTGAAGGCAAGCAGTTAGGTTGAAATTGCTGAGGATGAGATTACGAACAAGGATGGAATGAATATGATTTGGATTCTAGTGAATTAGGATTAATAGACTACATAGCTCACTAATCTCCGTTGGTTGTTCCTTGAACACGGAAAATTAATGAGTATATGAGTTCAACACTGTGGGAGTGGTTTGATTCCTGTATATTTGATAGCCTTGAAAAGATAGAAACAAATACAATACACAACTTTCGTATTTTTAGGTTAAAATCAGCATAGGTACTTATATATTACTTTTGAATTGGAATAATTTATTCTGTATATAGAATTTTTCACAGATACAATTTCCAAACAAATCGCGTCTGCATTGAAATTCTTTTCTTCCAAAAATGGTCTAGGATTTCATTACCTTGTACCAAACCAGAACAATTATCATGAACCCCACTTCATTGTGAGAATCCATTTTAAGCAGTAATAATGCAACTGCACCTGTAATATTTTTTTCTGGTGTGGTAATAACTTCTTAAAATAAGTAAATAAATCACATTTTATTTAAATTACTCCCAACCAGGGGTACCCATTTAACATTCCTATTTGATAGTAAACCCACTAAATTAACCACAATGCCATGTAGAAAACCGCAACTATAATAGAGTGTAACCCATTATTTTATTTCTGATTATATTAAGCTGCGTACAAGCTGTTCAATCAATAACCATCAAAATAATCTTGCATAAGAGTAAAAGCCGTCATTACATGGATTCGTTTTCATAAATTAAGCTAAACCTTCTTGAATTGAATTGAAATGCCAACAATGGTAACCCACTAAATTAACCACAATGCCTGTAGAAAGCCGCAACAATAATGGAGTGTAACCCATTATTTTATTTCTGATTATAATAAGCTGCGTACAAGCCGTTCAATCAATAACCATCAAAATAATCTTGCATAAGAGTAAAAGCCGTCATTACATGGATTCGTTTTCATAAATTAAGCTAAACCTTCTTGAATTGAATTGAAATGCCAACAATGGATCAAAAAGTGATCATCTATTCTGACCACAAATACATGACCACTGACTTGACTCTACTCACTTATCACAGTCAGTCGTCAATCCTTATGTCGATTATCTATCAGTTTACCAACCAGTAAGCTAGATAACCATTGGAAATTCTTAACAGCATAGCATCACCACGGCTTCAAAGTATAATTTTCAATTGTACATAAGTTGCATTAAATTGGACGTAGTTGATTCAGTGTGCAAAGGCGTAACGCTTAATTTTTTATTCAATTTTTGCATGAACCCCTTTGTCCAAGGCGATGTGTTACGGTGGATTCTTTTGATGGTTTTGACAAGTATCATTGATCATGAATGCACATCTAATATTGATTGATTGGAGACCAGCCCACTGTTCTGCTCATTGGTTTGGCTGTGGCTGACAGACAAAGCATTGTTACTAAATTCGTACGTATTCCTTATTCTAAGCACAAGGATTGAAAAGAATCAACCGCAAACCGTTTAAAATTACTTGTCACAGAAAATTTTCTCATTAATTGTTTGTAGAAAAGTGAGCGGAGTCGACGTTTACAACGAGCCATGGAACTTGGCAAATTGACAATCTCTTGAAAACATTTCATCTTCCTAGCAATACTCACCTTAAATTAAAATTTGATCAATAATAACGAACGATACTTTGGTTGATAAGGATAAGAGACTGCATAATCCGTTA